>ML742284.1:0-38520 GCA_009193465.1 Aspergillus avenaceus
GGGGTGGATACCAGAATATGTGGAACACTTAGAGCTTCATATCATCTGCTGTGCGACATTCCATGGCATCCCAGGTGTTAGTAACTATTCGCCTGTTTGTGTGCCTTGGGCCTTGGAAAGTTCATCTCCTTACAGACTTATGGATCTTTTCCTATTTAATTCTTCAGTGGGAGGATTCACGATAGTTCTTTCTTACTGAGATATGTCAGGCCATTAATTCCTTCATACAAACTAGAGCAAGTACTACTAGTCTACGCGCGGTAATCACTGCAGTCGGGTAATTTGGCACACAGCGGGAGAAAGTCTAGGTATTCTGTATTTACATTCATTTGATTTAGGTGTGGTAACTGCAGCCATCTGATTTTGGTAAAGTGCGGGATAAGCAACGTACCCTTGCACAGCCCCACTTTAGCAATATCCATCCAGTCGGGTCGTGCACTACAAAAGAGCAAAAGAACTGGAAAGAAAAGAAGGCACGTGGAAGTGTGGAAGTATCGCAGTACTGTGTACCAACTGTTTTCTTTTCTCTTCTTCTTCTTCTGCTTATGCTTCTTTTCTTTTTTCTTTTTTTCTTCTTTTTCTGTAACCAGATTACTTACTTGCATGACTTAGAATAAGTTCAAGTCCTCGAAATCAGTTGAAGCCGAATGGACTTAATCTTGACTGGTTGATCTGATTACCAGTAGACGGGTAGTGGCTATTGCTTGAAAGATGTGCACAGCCTAGAAACGGAATGAACCAGTTTAGACGGAAACAAGTCTTTTTGTACAATTCCTTCCTTGAGAGCGGTATGGATCATTGCTCGCCAACCACAGGTTGCTGACTCGGCATGTTGATCGTAGGTACATACTCTTGCCCTCTTTTCTTTTTCTTTTTCTTTTTCTTCTTTTCTTTGAGCTTGGGTGTTGATCAAAGACTGATTTTCAAGGCCTACCGTCCTGACATTGAGTTTTCTTTTTTTCTTTTCTTTTCTTTTTTTTTTTTTTAAAAGAAAAAAAAAAGATTACTCATCAACACTCCAGAAAAAGACACTTGAAAGGTAAACAAGTGAGTAACGATTGGGGAGGGGTACCCATATGAGTCTCCGTACTGAACTTGAACTTCCGATTATTCCCGCCTGTTTAAAATGAAACGTCCACCGTGCAGGGAGACCTTACTACTATATTGCCCGACAGTTGGAAGAGCGTTCGTTGGTAGGTTCTCGTACTCCGTACAAAGTGGGACAAAATGGGAAAATTACCATTTGATACCAATTAGTGTGACTGACTGGGTAGTGTAAATCAGTCTCCCACTAGCGCCAACGCAGCCTATTCCTTTAATTTTTAATTTAGTCCAGGGCTCCACAGGTTGGATCTTGACATAGTGGAAACCTAATCTCCTTGGTTGAAAGGTTGAAATACAAGAATTCTAATTGGCTATAGGGGTCTTATCTTTCCATTAGTCTCAAGCAAAATTCTTGGTCTATGACATTGCATAGTACCTTTCCATCATACTTAGAAACTCAGGCATTATGTAGGCATTATGACTTACTAGCGTACTCAATTAGACAGGGAAGTTTATTTATTTATTTGTTTTTTTTTTTTTTTTTTTTTTTTTTTTTTTTTTTTTTTTTTTTTTTTTTTTGATGGAAACCTCGAAACTATTGTGAAGGTAAAATAATAAATTGGATTTTTCTTTAAAGAATTGAAAGAAAATAGATACTCCACCCCCTCTACTCCTCCTTTCTCTCTCTCTCTCTTTTTTCTCTTTTTTTAATTGAATGATAGGCGCATTTGGTATTCAACCAAACGGGACTCTAGCCCTTCCACACCTACATAATTCAACCACGGACGGAAAGCGCCGAAAACATCCTACTGTGAGCGTACACGAATGCGGAGTCTCGCTCGAAGTGGAATCGAACTGGTTTTCTCACGAAAGAAAAATAAAAAAAAAAAAAAATAGAAAAAAAAAGAGAAAGACACAGAGAGAAAAAGAGAGAGAGAATTCCTTCCCTTCATTCGCTTATACTCTGTACTCCGTAGACGCATAACTGCTTGCATCCGCTCTTCAGTGGAAATAGAACGCATTTGCAATTTGCCACGACTACCCAATCTCCACAGTCTTTCACATCCTATTAGTTCATAGCGTATTTTGCTTTGTAGCCGGAAACCCTCTCTTTGTATCTATTATACATTTCAAGTAAAATAACATACTGTATGTACATTGTCTGTATCGGAAAGTCCAGTGAATTCCCCGGGCCTCACCCTCCCGTCCTCCCGCCCTGCTCACACCTGCCACTTTGCTGGCCTTATTATCTCCCCCCCTCCTCCATTCTTCTCGCTTTTCCCTTCCCCTTCCTCTACCTCATCGTTCTGGTCTCGTTATTTCCCCTTTATCTATTTCTCAAACTGAGCGCTGGGTCAAAATAACATTGATCATCGTCCCTCACTCCATATCTACCTCGGTGCTACTGACCCAGAGTATCTGTGACGACACAGCTCAGAGATCGCATTCTACTTATCTCCAGTTTCCAGATTGCCCCGCCACGAATCGGTCGGCGGCACTTTCTTGGACAATAACTTCAAACGCTCCTAGGCTTCCCTTTCCATTCTCTGTCGGCCACCGACGGAAGAATGGGTCTGAACTTAGAGGAACTCTATGGCCAAAATATAGTTGACGAGCAGAAACCTAATGAATATTCGGAATACCAGCCGAAGCAGGGATATGGCTGGGCTAACACTTTGCCCGAGCGGCAAGGTCTGTATGACCCCGAATATGAGAAAGATGCTTGCGGTGTAGGCTTTGCTGCGTAAGTGTTAGATGTCTATCCCTGGCTTTGTTGTGTGACCCCAAGTACCTGCAGCATCCCTGACATGGTTATCTCTAGTCATATTAAAGGCAAGCCCAGCCACAAGATTGTCAGCGATGGTAAGGCTCCAAATCGTACCCCGTCTCTTGGGCAGTGTAGCTAACATTGTTCGTTCCTATGAACCTAGCACGCAATCTTCTATGCAATATGACCCATCGAGGAGCCGTCGGCTCTGACGCACGGGATGGAGATGGAGCTGGTGTGATGACGAGCATCCCCCACAAGTTCTTCATTAAAAACTTTGCTCGTGAGGTTGGAGTTGATCTCCCACCTCTGGGTCAGTATGCTGTTGGCAACCTCTTTTTCAAGCCTGACGAGGAGACTCTGAAGGAATCGACAGCCACATTTGAAGAACTAGCAGAATCTTTGGGACTAAGGGTGCTAGGATGGCGTGAAGTTCCTCATGATTCTACTATTCTCGGTCCTGCTGCTCTATCAAGAGAGCCCATCATTATGCAACCATTTGTGGTACTGAAGTCAGCTTACGGCGACGGCAAGAAGCCGGAAACCACGGACCCTGAACTCTTCGATGAAAGAAATTTTGAGCGCCAGTTGTACGTTTTTCGCAAACGTGCCACTCATGTTCTAGGCCTGGCAAACTGGTTCTATCTTTGCTCCCTCAGTAACAGAAACATTGTTTACAAGGGCCAACTTGCCCCTGTCCAGGTGTATCAGTATTACCATGACCTTGTGAATGTGGATTATGAAGGTCACTTTGCTCTTGTCCACTCCCGTTTCTCTACAAATACATTCCCTTCTTGGGATCGTGCGCAGCCGCTACGCTGGGCTGCTCACAATGGTGAAATAAACACCCTTCGAGGCAACAAGAACTGGATGCGTGCCCGAGAAGGTGTATTAAGGTCTGACATCTTTGGAGATGAGCTTGACCAACTATACCCTATTGTTGAAGATGGCGGCTCGGATTCTGCCGCTTTTGATAATGTACTAGAACTGTTGATGATTAACGGCGTCCTCTCCTTGCCGGAAGCAGTCATGCTCATGATCCCTGAAGCTTGGCAGGGGAACCCATCTGTGGACCCAGCAAAAGCTGCTTTCTACGAATGGGCTGCTTGCCAGATGGAGCCTTGGGATGGACCTGCTCTTTTTACATTCTCCGATGGGCGATACTGTGGCGCAAACCTCGATCGCAACGGTTTGCGTCCCTGCCGGTTTTATGTAACGGACGATGACCGCATCATTTGCGCCTCAGAGGTTGGCGCTGTTGATATTGACCCAGAGCGTGTGATCCAGAAGGGCCGCTTGCAACCCGGAAAAATGCTTCTGGTCGATACTGTGGCGGGCCGAATAATCGACGATTCAGAGCTTAAGCATACCGTTTCTCATCGACAAAACTTTGCCGCATGGCTTGACAAGGAGCTCTTGAGACTACCTGCAATAAATGAGAGATTGCTTAAAAACGATGTCAATATTGGTTATGCATTGGATGACTCGACCATCCAAACTGACCCCCGACTCAAAGCTTTCGGATACTCCTTTGAGCAGGTCAGCCTCCTCCTTGGTCCCATGGCTGCTGACTCGAAGGAAGCACTGGGTTCAATGGGAAATGATGCCCCGTTGGCATGTATCGCTCAGCAGCCACGTCTTCTTTATGAATATTTCCGTCAGCTTTTTGCCCAAGTCACGAATCCACCCATAGATCCAATCCGAGAGGCTGTAGTCATGTCCCTAGAGTGCTACGTTGGCCCCCAGGGCAACCTCCTGGAAATGGATCCCTCGCAGTGCCGCCGTCTCCTGCTTCCGTCTCCCATCCTGAGCATTCCTGAATTCAATGCACTAAAAAGTGTTAACAAGGTGCACAATGATTGGACTGTCAAGATCATTGATATTACGTTCGAGAAGAAGAAAGGTGTTCCTGGATATCTTGAAGCGCTTGATGCCATCTGTGAAGCTACTACTGAGGCAATTCAGAACGGGGACAAGGTCCTTGTGCTCTCTGATCGCGCTACCTCGGCAAACAGGGTTCCCGTCTCTGCTCTCCTGGCTACAGGTCTGGTACATCATCATCTGGTCCGTAATAAATGGAGGTCCCTTGCAGCTTTGGCTGTGGAAACGGCGGAGGCTCGTGAGGTTCACCATATGTGTGTCCTTGTTGGATATGGTGCTGATGCTATCAACCCATATCTGGCTATGGAGTGTATCCTCAGGATGAACCGCGAGAAATTGATTCGCAAGAAACTCTCGGATGAGCAAGTCATCGAGAATTACAAGGCTTCTTGTGACGGCGGCATTCTAAAGGTCATGAGCAAAATGGGCATATCCACCTTGCAGTCATACAAAGGTGCGCAGATCTTTGAGGCGCTAGGTATTGATGATAGCGTCATCGACCGGTGCTTCGCTGGGACAGCGAGCCGTATCCGGGGGTTAACCTTTGAACTGATCGCTCAGGATGCGTTTGCTTTCCACGAGCGTGGTTATCCATCGCGTTCTGTCGTTGAAATCCCTGGACTTCCTGAATCCGGCGAGTATCATTGGCGTGATGGAGGAGAAGAGCATGTTAATGATCCGGTGAGCATCGCCAATATGCAGGATGCCGTGCGCACAAAGAACGACAAGTCTTATGAAGCCTACGCCAAGGCCGAGCACGAGCAGATCAAAAATTGCACACTTCGTGGTATGCTTGATTTCGATTTTGAGCAGCGTACCTCTATTCCCATCGACCAGGTCGAACCTTGGACTGAAATCGTCCGTCGATTTGTGACTGGTGCCATGTCTTATGGTTCCATATCAATGGAGTCGCACTCTACCCTAGCCATTGCCATGAACCGCCTGGGGGGTAAATCCAATACCGGAGAAGGTGGTGAAGATTCTGAGCGCAGTAAGCGAATGGAAAATGGAGACACAATGCGGTCTGCCATCAAGCAAATTGCTTCTGGTCGCTTTGGTGTGACCTCTCACTATCTGGCTGATGCTGATGAATTACAAATCAAGATGGCCCAGGGTGCTAAGCCAGGTGAAGGTGGTGAGCTGCCAGGGCACAAGGTCGTTGGCCCTATTGCACATACGCGCTATTCGACCCCCGGCGTCGGTCTGATCTCGCCTCCACCCCACCATGATATTTATTCAATAGAAGATCTTAAGCAGCTTATTTACGATTTGAAGTGTTCCAACCCGAGGGCACGGGTTTCCGTAAAACTTGTTTCAGAGGTTGGTGTTGGGATTGTCGCCTCCGGTGTTGCCAAGGCCAAGGCAGATCACATTCTGATATCGGGACACGACGGTGGCACTGGCGCTTCTCGTTGGACGGGTATCAAATATGCTGGCCTGCCGTGGGAATTGGGGCTTGCAGAAACTCACCAAACCCTTGTCCTGAATGACCTGCGTGGCCGTGTGGTTGTGCAAACCGATGGCCAAATCCGTACTGGCCGTGACCTCGCGATTGCCTGCCTTCTTGGGGCCGAAGAGTTTGGTTTTGCCACAACTCCTTTGATTGCCATGGGTTGTATAATGATGAGGTGCGCCTACACTAACCAGTCTTATCTTTATTGTTTACCTCTGCTGACTGCCCTTCAGGAAATGCCATCTAAATACTTGCCCCGTAGGGATTGCTACTCAGGACCCTGAACTCAGAAAGAAGTTTTCAGGGACCCCAGAGCATGTTATTAATTTCTTTTATTACGTTGCCAATGAGATGCGGGCTATCATGGCCAAGCTGGGTATTCGCACTGTTAATGAAATGGTTGGGCGTGCTGAATTGCTTAGACCTAGAGACGATATTCGAACTGCAAAGCAGGAAAGAATTGATCTTTCGCTCATTCTTACACCTGCGCACTCTCTGCGGCCTGGTGTCGCTACTTACAATGTCCGCAAACAGGACCACCGTTTGCACACTCGGCTCGACAACAAACTGATTGCAGAGTCAGAGCTTGCACTAGAGAAAGGCCTACCATGCAGAATTGAGTGCGATATTGTCAACACTGATCGGGCACTTGGCGCTACACTCTCATATCAGGTTAGCCGCCACTTTGGAGGGGAAGGCCTCCCACAGGATACTATACATGCGAATATTAAGGGATCTGCCGGTCAATCATTCGGCGCTTACCTTGCCCCTGGTATCACTCTCGAACTTGAGGGCGATGCCAATGACTATGTCGGCAAGGGCCTGTCAGGAGGTCGGCTCATTATATACCCCCCTCGTGGTGCTGCATTCAAGGCAGAGGAGAACGTCATCGTTGGTAACACTTGTCTTTACGGTGCTACTAGGGGTACCTGCTACTTCCGTGGTGTGGCTGCCGAGCGTTTTGCCGTCCGCAACTCGGGTGCTACTGCTGTTGTTGAAGGTGTTGGTGACCACGGATGCGAATATATGACTGGGGGTCGTGTACTCATTCTTGGCTCGATCGGTCGAAACTTTGCTGCTGGCATGTCTGGGGGCATTGTCTATATCTTAGATGTCAATCAAGATTTCCAGTCAAAGGTTAATATGGAGATGGTGGAGGTTTCTGGACTGGAAGATCCGGCTGAGATAGCCTTTGTTCGTGGGCTTATCGAGGACCATCACCACTATACCGGCTCAGAACTAGCAGCTCGAGTTCTCCTAGATTTTACTCGCGCCCTTCCCCACTTTGTTAAAGTTTTACCCACCGACTACAAACGCGTCCTACAGGAGGAGGCAGCCAAAACTGAGGCAGCCAAAAAAGCCGAGTTCACGGTACCGCAGCTTTCCAGCACCCCTTCAAACACAGACAAACCTAAAGCGGGCGAGGAATCTAAGAAAGCCGAAATGCTTGATATTGAGGATAGTGTGAGTGACTCTAAGACTGAAAAGAAGCGCTCGGCTCTCATCCTTGATAAAACAAGGGGTTTCATGAAGTACAACAGACGTAGCGAAAAGTACCGCAACCCAGCTACTCGCACTCGTGATTGGGCAGAACTCAATAGCCGCCTTACTGAGGATGAATTGAAATACCAATCTGCTCGCTGTATGGACTGTGGCGTTCCTTTCTGTCAATCCGATACTGGATGCCCCATCTCCAACATTATCCCCAAGTGGAACGAGCTTGTTTTCCAGAACCAGTGGCAGGATGCTCTTAACCGCCTGCTCATGACCAACAACTTCCCAGAATTCACAGGCCGTGTCTGCCCTGCTCCTTGTGAAGGTGCCTGTGTCTTGGGAATCAATGAAGATCCTGTTGGTATCAAATCTATTGAGTGCGCCATTATTGATCGTGGATTCGAAATGGGTTGGATGATACCGAAGCCCCCAAAGACTCGTACTGGTAAGACTATTGCCATCATTGGATCTGGACCAGCCGGCCTCGCAGCTGCCGACCAACTCAACCGTGCAGGCCACAGTGTTACTGTTTATGAGCGCGCCGACCGTATAGGTGGTCTACTTATGTATGGTATTCCTAACATGAAACTCGACAAGAAGGTCGTCCAACGTCGTGTTGATTTGATGGCTGCCGAGGGCATTAATTTCCTCTCTAATACCGCTGTCGGGCCTGATAACGAGGTGTCCTTGGACTCCCTGCGCAAAGTGAATGACGCTGTCATTATCGCTACTGGTGCAACTGTAGCTCGTGACCTCAAGGTCCCTGGCCGTGAGTTGGATGGCGTCCACTTCGCCATGCAGTTTTTGCACCGCAATACTAAATCTCTCCTTGACTCAAACCTGGCCGATGGCGCATACATTTCAGCCAAGGATAAACACGTTGTCGTTATTGGTGGTGGTGATACTGGCAACGACTGCATCGGTACCTCAGTTCGACATGGTGCCAAGTCTGTCACCAACTTCGAACTTCTGCCTCAACCCCCTCCGGAGCGTGCCCGTGATAACCCATGGCCCCAATGGCCTCGGATCTACCGCGTTGATTACGGGCATTCTGAGGTCAAGACACATATGGGCAAGGACCCTCGTGAGTATTGTGTCATGTCCACTGAATTTGTAGATGATGGTAATGGCCGTGTGAGGGGTATCAACACGGTTCGCGTTGAGTGGACTAAGAGCGCTGCTGGTGGCTGGGACATGAAGACTGTAGAGGGAAGTGAGCAGTTCTTTCCCGCAGACCTTGTTTTATTGTCCATGGGCTTCCTTGGTCCGGAAGATCGTCTTCTGGGTGAGGAGATCGAACGTGATGCTCGCAAAAATGTCAAGACACTACCGGGTCAATACTCTTCCAACGTCCCAGGTGTATTTGCTGCCGGCGATTGCCGCCGTGGACAATCGCTTATTGTCTGGGGTATCAACGAGGGTCGTCAATGTGCTCGTGAAGTCGACACTTACCTTATGAACATCAGTTCCCAGCTTCCTGTGACCGGTGGTATTGTTCGTCGACCCGCTGTAGATGCGGTTAGACAGTCAGCTGAACAAGTTGTTTCCGCATGATTGATTTTGAGCTCCTGTTTCCCTTCAAGGCAATTTTCTCTTACTACTACTTTTTTTTTGGACTCTATCATCCCACTCCCTCCCCAAAGCTGGACCGGCTCCAGCCACCAAAAAAAAAAAAAAAAAAAAAAAAAAAAAAAAAAAAAAAAAAAAAACAACAACAACAACAACAACAACAACACTTTACGACGAAATGACAACGGACTCTTATTTTGGAACTGAAAAGTCTATTGCAATGCCAGGGTAAATGGTATAATGGCTGCATTATCGACCATAATATTTTGCCGAATTTAAGGATGATTATGGTCATGGGTCGCTTGCCGGGGTGGTTTCATCATTTTTCCCCCATTCATTTAATTTAATGTTTTTTTTTTTGGGGGGTGGGGGTTGTTCCTGTTGTCTTATGATGTATGCTTGCGCGCGATTTCTTGGTTTCCTTTATTATTCAATTGTCTTGCTTCTTCATGTTGGGCTTCAGCGTCTTCTTTATCCTGTTATAAACCGGTATGCAAGGGGGCGGAGCATTTGCAGCAAGTCAGCAAAGTTTCTATGAACTTATGTACATATCCATTTACAAGCAATATATTGGAATCCTGTTTGACCACAGATATGATTCATTCCTCTGGGTTAGCCTCTAAGACTGCTCCGATGTGCAATTTCTACTATCTCTGGGTTTGAATTGGGGCGAGGTAGATTTTGCTCGGATGATAATAAATACCCTGGCTTTCTCTGCATTTACCTTGCGAAACACAAATTCTTATTCAGTTGCGATTGAACAACTACAGATCTATTCCTGCCGTCACTCAGCCTGCTCGATGATTGTCCACATATTTTTGTGATATACTTCTCCGTCTAATGCTGCCCGTAATTTCAGGATCGACTTGTACCGAGAGACAGATTGATTCGTTTTCGGAGAGATTTGGGCAGTAGTTATCCCTTAGACGACCAGGAGGCTGTGCCACCGCACCCGAATGGACTTATTTTGGTTGCCTGGACATTTCCAAATGTCTGGATGCTTGGTTCATAAGCGGCAACAGTGGCTTGAATTGCTCATTGGGTTGTGAATCCATTCCCTTATGTCGAGACCATCTAACGCG
This sequence comes from Aspergillus avenaceus, assembly GCA_009193465.1. NCBI lineage: Eukaryota > Fungi > Ascomycota > Eurotiomycetes > Eurotiales > Aspergillaceae > Aspergillus > Aspergillus avenaceus. The sequence continues at coordinate 10,292 of ML742284.1, forward strand.
ACGAATCCTGGAAAATAACGAATACCACTGTATATCTGCGACATCAGATGCAACAGTTGAAGAATTGATGAGTGATCTACCCTCTTGAGTCCTTCATTTGCCTTGCCCCGGGTGCGTTACGGCCCCCAGTTAAAGCAAAGGATTAAAGGGCCGGAAAGGGTATGAACCTTATAAAGCCGCTGTACCATTGTCGGTTGGCAAAGAAACTACGATTGACATTCGGCTTTGTGGTCAGAATCATGAGGTACCGATGCTTTGTAGGAAACGCTTCCAGCTAGCCAGGCTCATTGACGAGAACACACATTAACTTTTGTCCGAGAACAATGAGTATATTACACTACCTTCGGATAGGGAGTAGGTGCCAGATATTCCTGTCTAAACACACTTGCACAAGGAAAGCGGTTGTCGAACACAGAAGCATCAGCGGGTCTAAGCTACACCAGCCTTCTGTGCTTCTTCCTCCGCTTGCATTTCACGCTCTAGGGCAGCAAAGTCTCCCTCAAAAGCATTGCGAACAGGCTCTGTTCGAAGGTCCCAGACGTCTTCACTACTCGGACCTGTCTTATATTTGATTGCTTTCTTGCGGTTGTGGTCTCTGATTGCATTTTTGCGAGCACCATCTGACCACGTCCGAGTCTTCATACAAAGCCAGAAATTATCCCAGTGTTCGCTGCACGACCGTAGCTCACCGTACCGGTAAACATTGACAAACTGTCCGCCGAAAGATTGACAAAAGAAGGCGTAATCGAATGCAGAGCGACAGGACATGGTATCGGGGTAAAGAGATTCAGGCGCAATGGATGACGGGGATGACTGAGGTATGGACTCGTTCGACTCGGATGGCTGGGGTGACGTCGAGGATGCTTTGTTGACATCAGCTTCCAGACTGGCTAACAATTGCTTAAATTCCGCATCTGCCTGTTCTTCACGAGTCATTGTCTGCGGCGGCGAAGGTAAAGAACTGGAGATATTTGACGCTGGTTGCGCATTGGATGATGGGGGAGCTTGCGACTCATTTTTTGAGGAGGACCACCACCAGCCCATTACGTGGAAGATGGTTGAGTTGTCGTGATAAGATGATTGGGGGAAATGACAAAAGATTGGATTCTTTTCTGTTCTTCTTTCTGTTATATTTTGTGACTTTTGGTTAAAAAACAAACAGGAAGAGAAAAAAAGAGAAAAAAAGATAAAGATCAAAAGAGAAAGAAAAGCGGGAAACATGAATGAATGAATGGTATTGTAAGTTTGCACGGATCAACTGAATAACAAACAATACCGTAATGTGGTGTGAATGTTATTGTACTGGTATTGGTATTTCCAAAGGCCTGGGCCCAGCCAAATCGACGTCATAACTGTGTGTTGTTTGTTTGTTCCTCTTTCTTTCCCCTCCAAGACTTGAACAAAGATGGGTTCAACCATCAAAATGAATTAATGATGTTACGAAACTCATCATTAGGGGTACAGCCTCATCCCTATTTGTATCCAATACATTTGAGATCACTACGTCACTATACCCCGGCAAAGCCCTATATCGCTCGCCCCAGTCGCGCATTACATACCTCGTACCTTGAAACCGGACATATTGAACTGAAGGAAAATGAAGGATTACTCTTTGTTAACAGTTCGTATACATGGCAAAGACAGATGATAGTACCTACAAGCTAATACTCCAATCATCACACAGATATCTTTCCACCCAAATTGCAATGGATTCTACTCGGCCCTCTCCGTGTAAGTCGATCGTACGAAGAAGCCTTGAAGCGCATCGACAGGCCGCATCTCGCAGCTTCGGACCCTCGACGCATAATTCGGCGTGCTTTCCCACCGGATTTGAAAGCCGAGATTGAAGAGGTCGTGCCGCGTTTTCGAGAAGGTGGTGCTTTTGTGAAATATGTTCGCAAACCAGACGTCGACGACCTTAAGATTGAGACCGCTATCAAAGAGCATTTAGAGAAGCATCCCATCCGGCCCTGGTTCAACCCCTTCCAGCAAGTCAAGATTTCCAGTGTCTATGGAAGACCTTGGATAGAAGATTTGTACCGTATCCCAAGCCCACGGCTCAGGATTGAGTTCTTGGCGGGCGGCCCCGAAGGGTTAGCAACGGAACTGACTACCGAAGCCCTCTACTCGCTATTTCGTAGTTACGGGAAGTTGAGGGATATAGAAAGGCAGTCGTCAGATTCAAAAGTCTCTCCGAGATATGCTTACGTGGAGTTTGTGCGTCCCAGGTATGCCGTCATGGCCAAGAACTGCATGCACGGCTTCACTATACCGGATCAGAAGGGCGGTGGGAAATCTGGCACCAGGTTGAAGATCAGTTACGAGCGGAAGATTAAATTATCGATGATAAAGGACTGGATCTTGAACCATCCAAGAATAGTGATCCCCGCTGTAGCTGCGCTCATCGCAGCTATTACTGTGGCTATCTTCGATCCAATCCGTACGTTTTTCATTACCATGAAAGTCAAAGCGACGCTCCAAATGGAGGAGAATAGTGTTCTGTGTTGGATCCGCCAGCAGGCTAGCAAAGCAAACTTCATTGGTCTTGGTTCTCGAACATCTGACCCTCGAGGCCTCTCAGCCATCTGGGAGGATCGGCAGGATGATATATCCCAACTTCAGTCCTGGTTGGTGGAGAATACCGAAACATTCATTGTGGTCTATGGTCCTCGAGGCTCGGGAAAGCGAGAGCTGGTGTTGGATCGAGCTCTTGAGAATAACAAGTATAAGGTTGTCATCGACTGTAAACAAATTCAGGATGCCAGGGGTGATACCGCAAAAATTGCGCGGGCTGCAAGTCAGGTAGGCTACTGGCCGGTGTTTTCGTGGATGAATAGCATTAGCAGTTTCATCGACCTAGCTGCGCAGGGCATGATCGGTACCAAAGCAGGATTCTCTGAAACATTAGATGCGCAACTAAGTAAAATCTGGCAGAATACTGCCACAGCTTTGAAGGGGGTTGCCTTGGATAACAGGAAAAGGAGCGACAAAGACGCGCATCTTACCGATGAAGAATACCTGGAAGCGCATCCCGAGCTACGACCAGTGGTGGTCATCGACAACTTTTTGCACAATCATTCCGACAATAATGTGGTCTATGATAAGATCACCGAGTGGGCTACTGGATTGACAAATGGCCATATCGCCCATGTGATATACTTAACGACTGACGTTTCGTTTGCCAAACCTCTCAGTAAGGCAATGCCAAATTCAGTCTTCCGAACAATATCTTTGGGCGACTGTACACTGGAAGTTGGCAGAAGATTCGTTCTTAATCACCTGGCTGATGATGTAAGGACTAGGGATAAGCTGGCCAAAAGCGAGGAAGATCTAGCAGGTCTGGATGAGTGCATTAGGATATTGGGAGGCCGAGTAACCGATCTTAAATTCATGGCACATCGCATAGAAGCGGGGGAGACCCCCAGAGGTAGGGAGACCGTTCTTTGCGGGTGACGGATATGACTGACATTTGGCAAAAGGCGCGGTTAATCGCATCATAGAGCAGTCGACTTCTGAGATACTCAAAATGTTTATTTTGACAACCGAGTCAAGTGTTCAGTGGACTCACGAACAAGTGTGGCATTTGATCAAAATGTTGGCAACTGCCAAGGAGGGCGGCCTGCCGTTCAACCAGGTCCTTCTTTCAGATTTGTTCAAGGAAAATGGTGAAGCTACTCTTCGGGCTCTTGAACAGGCGGAACTTATCTCTATTGGTTCTATCAACGGTTGCCCCGAAACTGTGAAGCCTGGCAAACCAGTCTACCGAGCTGTTTTTAAGAGGCTAACGGAAAACAAAACCCTTAGTAGTCGCCTTGACCTCGAAATTCTAGGGCAATTAATTAGCAAAGAAAACAAGAGCATTGGAAAATATGAGGAGGAGTTGCAACTCCTTGGAACTTTGCCGAAACAACCTTGGGAGCTGAGCACAAGGACGGAATGGCTTTTGCAAAAGGTATATGGCTCTCAGAATAAGATTAGTAAGTATGAGGCAGAGAGTACCAAGCTTCAGAAGATTCTTCGCACTGAATAGTTTTTACCTGTTCTTTTTTCTTTCTTTCTTTCTATTTATTTATTTATTTTTTTTTTTTAAAAAAAAAGAAAGAAAGAAAGACAAAGAAATGAAGGCAGTGATTTTGTTGGCGAGCTATGATGAGTATGTACATACATTCTATATTAAGAGAAGGGGATCGCTGCTGAGATAAGCTGTAATTTTACGGTATGACATCAACCAAGTCTCAAGCTCTATCTTTAGCATTGCAAACAATCTCTCCTTCTATTATGATTTCCCCACGTCAATATTGTACAGCGGATTTTTGTGTAAGTTATCACCATTGAGCAACTGTCTACATTCGATCATTAGGTGTTTAAGTCTCATCTGTACATTGTGATTTTCTTTTCTTTTCTCCTTTCTCTTTCCTCTTCTCTTCTCATCTTTTTTTTTTTTTTTTTTTTTTTTTTTTTTTTTTTTTTTTTTTTTTTTTTTTTTTTTTTTTTTTTTTTTAAAGGGGGGTGTTGTCTCCTATCTTACAACCTAATTGTTCCTTCTCAATAGAGAACAATGAGCAAGTATGTTGTTTCCTTAGAAGGGTTAACGCACTTCTCATGGAATAGCTCTCTAAATCTCGGTTGGCCGTTTTTAGCAATTGTCTTGTTCCTTTGCATTGCTACGCGCATTATCACTGGTGTTCAAAGTCGACCCGGCACCAGTAAGACAGAACAACCGCAGTCGGTAAAGATTGTGCCCTACTGGCTACCGTGGCTAGGACATAGTCTCTCTTTTATCCGAGATCATGTAAACTTCACTAAAAACGCCAGGTCGGTTCATCATGACTACTCTAGTATCTTTAACACTACAAGGGTTCTAATCGGTGATCATAGGGATTATATGAATGAACCCATTTTGGGAATTTATATGGGTGGCACGAAACACAATGTGGTTGTGTCACCGTCTTTGATCAAGTCTGTCATGCTTTCTCGAGCCGTCTCATCAACTTCTCTAGTCAATCGTGCGCTGAAAGCTTTCGGTGACAGACTGGGTGCACTTCGTAACCTCAATGCTGTGGACCACCATGCGTTCCACCACAAACTTCCCAATACCCTGATGCGGGAGCCATTCATCACAGAAGCCTCGGCAACCACTGTTATGCTCCTTAAACGAGATAGCCCAAATTTTGTCACCTTTTGCCGAAGTGTGGTTGATCAAATGCAATGGGAACGTGAAAGCGACGTCACCGTTGTGGATGGCCGCGACAAACCAACCTGTGAGGCGAACTTGTTTGCCCTTGTCAGAGGATTTCTTGGGAACATATCAACTGCCACTCTCATGGGTCAATCGATTCTCGAAGCCTTTCCTAATCTACTCGATGATCTCTGGACCCTGGACAGCCGATTCCCCCTACTCGCCCTTGGTGTGCCTCGCTGGATGCCACTCCCAGGCCTTCCCACAGCGTATGCTGCCCGTGATCGATTGTTGGACTCACTTGCTGCCTACCACCAAGCGTTTCTCCATTGGGATGATGGTGCGGATCCTGGTGTGAAATTACGTGATCTTGAAGATGTGTCGGAACCCATAAAACAACGCATACAAATGTCGAAGAGTTTGGGCCTATCACCAAAATCTAGCGCACCGGGGCATCTGACGCTACTATGGGCTATCAATGTAAACTCTTCAAACATCGCCTTCTGGCACCTCCTTCGCCTTTACGCAGATCCATCCCTCCTAGACGAGGTTCGGAAAGAGGTCGCACCTTATGTGAACGCCCATAGACCGACTAAAGAGGAGACTGGGTTTCCCTTCGAAGAACCCCCCAGAGTATCCATCGACCTGGAAGGGCTGGTCCAGTCTTGTCCCTTACTCAAAGCCAGCTTCTATGAAACGTTACGATTGGATTCAGCGGACATGTCGCTTCGGGAGCTTACTTCTGACTTGACAATCTCAGAATCTACCGAAGACGCCGCAATCTATGGTTCTGGAGAACCTCGAACCTACAAGGTTAGGAAAGGCGAGAATATCACTCTTCATCATGGCGTCCTTCAAAATGACACTCGGTATTTTTCGAACCCTGACCAATTCGATCCCCTGAGGTTCATTTTAACCGATCCTCAGACCGGGGTAAAGAGGGCAGACATGCATACCATCCACCCTTTCGGTGGTGATATGTTCGGATGCAAGGGGAGACTATTTGCCGAGAGACAGATCCTAGCTTTTGTCGCCACCATTATCTCTATGTGGGACATTGAACCCACGGACAGGGATCAGTTTACCATCCCAGGACATAAACAGTCTGGCGGCGCTTACTTGCCCCAGGCAGACATCCGAGTCTGTCTTACTACTCGTGTCTGATGGAGATGAGGAAAACCTACTTAGATATAGAGTTTCAACCTAAGCGGTTCATAAGTTCAATGACCTAGTCTGATAGACACATTTAATGACTCCACTGGGGTTTCACCATTGAAGATGAATAAACCAGCGAAAAAAAAAAAAAATAAAAAAAAAAAAATCCGGAGGGGTCATTTTATGGAAAACGCTGAAGAATAGGTAAATTAGGGATGGAAATTAGACTCCTATGTATAACTGTATGGATGTATGTATAGATGTGTGGAAGTACATACCTTACAGGGAATTTACCTAAAGAAGTTAAAGGTGATTTGCGCGTATGGGACGCGTGTTTGGCGCGTCCAAAAAGCACTCCGCAAATCCCCCTCCAACTACGCTGCAGCGTAGTAATGATCTAAACTTGCCTGACCAGAACCAACTGGCACATTTTTTATTTATTTATTTATTTGATCCTTTGATCGCTATCATCATCTTGGAAATCAATTGACACCTATCACACTACCCTGGTAGTCTTCAAAAATGGCCTCCGATGCCATTCGTCCCAGGGGCAGACCAGCCCGTAAGCTCATTATCGGATTTCTTCCCCCCCTCCAGCTTCTACAAAGTGTCTGACTTGGTAAAACCATTGAGCTTAGATACCCCCGGGACTACGGTTTTAGCGTATACCCCAAATGGTAGTCATGTTATTACCGGTGGCTCTAATTCTGCCATTCGCATTTACACCGTTGGGCAAGATGGGGAACCGAAGACTGTCGATGAAGGCGTCGACGGACATCTGGCAATTGGCGCTACAGTATGTCGTGCAACCTTCTGTTAAACAGTCTGTCGAACAATGTTAATCGGTTTGCTAGAATGATTCATTCATCATGGGAGCTGAGGACGGGACCGTTTGGCAATATGAGATCGTGTCGGGTAGGATGGAAAAGTTGCTCGTCCGGTGTGCATTGCCCGTACGAGATATAGCAGTTTCAGCAGACGGTGACTGGGTCGCAATAGCAAGCGAGTTAGTGGACTCCGCCAATAAATCCTTCGGACATCGGCAACTGATTTTGGAGCAGTGAACTCACGGTGAAGATTGTCAACATCGACGACATGACCAACGTGAAATATCTCCGGGAACAGGCCAAAGGGACAAAACATATTGCCTTCGATCCAAGCGGGCGATATATTGCAGTTTCGTGTACGGACGGCATTTTATACGTCTACTCATTGCTGAATGAGGAGCCGGAACTAGTACGGAAGCTTGATGGCATTATCAGACGGCTGGAGCCGGACGACGAAGCGACCTCGCGAGTGGTGTGGCATCCAGACGGGACGGCGTTTGCCACTGCAGAAGCTACTAGAGACATTGCGGTCTACTCTACGAGCGAGTGGAAGAAAGAAAAAGTGTTCTCCGGTGGTCATAATGGCAATGTCACAGCAATCAGCTGGTCTCCAAATGGCGCGCTCTTTGCAACTGCTGGTTCCGATGGTCAAGTTCTTCTGTGGGAGACAAAGACACAGACGATCCTACAGAAGTATAGCTTCGCGAACGTCATTAACCTTGCCTGGCACCCCACCATTAATTCTCTGTCACTCACGACATCAGACGGAGAATTATTTATATATGATGGAATTGTGCCCGGAGCACACCAACCACTCCTCCAGAAGCCACTTCAGGCGGCGCCCATCTTCCCAGGGCCTTTGACGGATATTTCTGGTAATGCTAAACAACCATTGGCGAGCAGGCCGAAGAAGTCCAATGAGCGTAGAGCAGGCACCCCTGACTCCCTCGATGACATCCTTGGATCCGACCAAGGCATGGAAGATTTTGTTGAGGATGATGACGGGGCAGGGTATGCCGAAGGTATCAACGCGTTGGGTAAACGGACAAACCAGCATTTGGATGAGATTGATGGGCACGCTGATAAGCGTATATTCACCCACTATATGAAACCCAAGATACACCCTCCCATCCAGCCCGGCAGTACGCCCTGGCGAGGTAACCGGCGCTATCTTTGTAAGCATCTCCTGGCCCCAACCGGCCCTTTCAGGGCGCAGATATTGACTGGAATAGGTTTGAACTTGACAGGTTGTGTTTGGACTGTCGATCAAGAAACGCATAATACAGTAACGGTTGAATTTTACGACCGAGAACTTTATCGTGACTTTCACTTTACAGACCCATATCTCTACGATCGCGCGTGTTTGAGTAAGCGTGCGAGGGATATCATCAATTGAAAGCCTTGCTGACCACGCTTAGATGAAAATGGAACTCTCTTCTCCAACAATCCTACCGATGGTAGTCCCGCTACAATCTTCTACCGGCCCCATGAGACATGGACGACGCGAGCGGACTGGCGGACATCTTTGCCCAAGGGCGAGTTTATCAGAGGTAAATCCATCACTGCCTGCCGTGCACTTCTCTCCACTGACCCGGTGCAGCGCTGGCGCTTAGTGATTCTTATATTGTTGCCGTGACGACTAAAGGCTACGTTCGTATATACACCTTGTTCGGGACACCTTTCAAGGTGTATAGGCAGAAGAGCCCGGCAGTAACATGCGCTGCTTGGCGAGACTATGTTATAACAATTGGAAATGGCCCAATAGCGAGCGACGGTCAGACAGCGTCATTGCGGTATTCCGTTGAGAACGTCAAGAGGGATGAGGTTTGTCAGAATGAGGATGTATTGGCACTTCCCGAAGGCGCTGAACTGCAGAGCGTCTTCTTTTCTGATGCAGGGGTAGGTGGTTTTCAACATAGACTACGAAGAAAAGCTAACTCCTACCTAGGACCCCTACATCTACGATACCGAAGGCGTCCTTCTTGTCCTCCAACATTGGCGGATTCCGGGCCAAGCTCGGTGGGTTCCACTTCTTGACACCCGTCAACTGGAGCGATTAGCAAGCGGTCGTAAAGAAGAGACATACTGGCCTGTTGCAGTGGCGCAAGACAAGTTTCATTGTATCATCCTCAAGGGGGGGGATAAATACCCGTACTTCCCCCGGCCACTGCTGAGTGAGTTTGACTTTCGGATTCCGATCTCCGACACACCGGAGAAAGAGTCCGACGAAGAAGGGGATCGACAGAGTGCGAACGATGTTGCACGGTTTGAGGAAAACTTTGTTCGCGGCCGTGTTATGCTCTCACTCTTCCAGGATCTTTTGGCATCCACAAATGCAACGGCCAGTCAACGTGCCGAGCTGGCTCGGAAAGAGCTTGAAGTGGATAAGGTACTCCTTCAACTGTTGGCAGTTGAATGCCGGGAAGGCGAGGAGCGTGGGATGAAGGCATTAGAATTGGTACATATGATGAAGGATCGTAACGGTAAGATGGTCGAGGCCGCTGTCAAGATCGCCGAGCGATATGGCCGGGGGGTGTTGGAGGATAAGATTCGGGAGATGGTCGAGAGACGATATATGGGGGAAGGTGATGATGATGAATTAGCTTGAATGGGGGATGAACAAAAAAAAAATGATACCATGAATGAGAAAGTACTTGATATAGATTTTGAATTATGACTTAATATTGACCAGTTGGTGGGTCATTCGTGTTGGCGCAACGTCATTGAAAGATCGAAAGAAAGAGAGAGAGAGAGAATGCAAACAAACGACAACATCCTTTCCGAACACCTTTCGGCCTTTTTATTCTTTATCTTTTTACTTGATCCACCCCGGATTCTCCACAACAAGGATGAAAGTGCGCTCCATACATGGCTTATTACTGTCAGCTGGTACGGCTGAAACTCTTGTACCTGATTTATATTTGGTATCTATTGTAATCGCTTCACGCGCTTGTTCGTGATGTTGAGCCTAGTCACGGCTTCAACGCCTTCGCTTATCCTACGCTCTGGTCCCTCTTTGATCTTCTCACCTCTACGTCAACTAACCTATAATTCGAGTAATAAAAAATGTCTACCACCGGCATCGTTAACATTTTTCTCTTCAACGGGGGTTCGACCGTCGGTGACAGATGGGCCCAACAGGGATGAAAATGACCACAACCCTCCTGATGAACGGATTCTCAAGCTGGGTAGAAGTAGGTTTACATTCATTCCGTCCCCTCTCATCTCTTGATTTATGTTTGCGTTTGGAATAAAGTGACAATACTAACTGATCCATTTCCCGACAGCTCTTCGGACCCTGTCACCTCTCTTACCTAACCTCCTAATCAATCCATTACCCCCTAAGCTTCTTGCCCGCAGCGTCACTTTACACCTTTTCCCGTCTACACATCCACACCTGCCCACCGTGAAAGGAAGGACCCTTTACCGTGCCGCACTCTGGACCGTCCCGGTGGCCTGGGGCAGCCTGCCCGTGGTGGGCAATGTCAAACTCCGAATCCTTAGCGAGCGCATCGTGCGTGCAGGAACAGTCTTAGCCCCGGAGCGAGAGAGCGGAAGCAACGACTGTGGCGATGAACGACTAGTGGTACGATGGAGAACAGAACCCCGGCGCGACGCCCACCGTCCTGATCCTTCCGCCTTCATGCCCGAGGGTGACCGAACGGCGGCACCGGAGAACAGCAATAACCGCCTGTCTTCGTCAAGGAATGGGACCAACAGAGGCTTGAGTGTACTCCTCGGGGGCGATGCCCCGATATTCCCCCTCTCCAAAGAAGAGCAGTTCACTGGATTGTTCATCTTCTCGTTCGATGACGAGGGCCGTATCTTGTCGCATACGATCGAGCATGCCGATGACGCAATGGGTTGGGATCGCACGGCCAAATTTGTGACGCTGACTGACTGGTTGATTGGGAAAGCGCGAGGATCTTTGGAACCGGCCGCTGGCCCTGGCTTGGCCATCCAGGGCTGCCAGGAATACCATCCCCACGGAAAGAGAAGCCATTCACGTCGCCGGCCGTAGTTGTTTTTCTGTTATCACCTGGCGGTCAAGGGTTGGTGTTACGTTTTTTTTTTTTTTTTTTTTTTTTTTTTTTTTTTTTTTTTTTTTTACTACTAAAGTTGATCATAGATAATCAGAATCAGGTGTTCATCGGCGCACACAGAGCTACCTTCTTTCGCGGCTACTTGGTCTTATAGATGTCATTGATGTTATCAGGGACTTTGACCATGTCTTTCGAACAGCAGATCATCTCTTTCTTTATCTTACGATATCTTTTTACTACATGTAAAATACCCGGTTAATTTGAATCTCTCCTTACGCACATGGAAAGCTTTCTATAAGACTAGGAGTCCTTTTTATTTTTTAGCCGCTCGAGACTCAATGCGTTCTAGAGCTTATTATCTAGACCACCGGACCAGCGGTGAAAGGATAGCCGGTTCAGGCTATGCAAAATCTATCTGTTCTATATGGTACACGAATAAAAATTATACATGCAACTGCCCACATTAAATAGAGCACTCCATAAGCGCAGTGCACCATACATGCAGTGCAAACGGAACGCTCACATTCCCTGTCCAATTAAGCCTTCTTCTGGGGGTTAGGGTTCACAGAGGGCGATTTCAACATCGTAAAGACGGCCCCGCAGGTAGCAAGCATCACGAACCCACCAGTGGTGTAGGCGATTTCGCGCCCAACCCACCAGAACAGCGAGCAGAAAAGAAGAGGGCCCGTTGCTCGTCCTACCTGACCCCAGCTCCTCAGCCGACCTAATACCGCACCACGTTCTCCTTCTTGTGCCTCGAGGCTTCCAAGGCTGTTCAAACCTGTCACTACTGTAGCGCTGGTGATAGCCAACAGACCACCAGAAGCGTATAGCCCGGTCAGAGTAGAGACTCGAGCCAGAAGGAAAAACGAGACGGTGCATGCTACCACACCAACTCGTACAATGATGACAGGGGGCAGGCGTCGGACCACCGTACCCTGGAGCAGGGACGCAATGAGGCCCATCATTGATAAGAGACGGCCGTTCAGTGCAGATGGACTAGCGCTATGTCCGGCATAAAACGTTGCAGTCAGGAACGGGAGAGAGAATTCCATTCCCGAGAACGGAAGGAGGAAAAGGAAATGGATAGCATTGAGGACGGCTGGGTTGTTCGTATGCTTGTGTGGGGTCACTGTGGCCGATTTAGTGCCTGCAGACGTGGTACCGTGAGACTGTGCAGTGGCATGGCTAAGCTTGGTGAGGCGTGGGTGCGTCTCAGGAAGACAGAGGTATAGGTAAAGGGTTTCGATGACGATGAGAAGCAGGGATACCCCAGCGGCGGTGGCAAATGGGTTTGCAGCTACAGTGGTGATGTTCGATAGAGCTGCTCCTAGCGCCGGACCACAGGTAAACGCAATACTGAAACAAGCACCCACAAGGGCCATGGTCGAACCTCGCTGGCTGACATCACTAATATCGGTCGCAATGGCGTTTGCAAGCTGAACATTGCCCTCGCTGAGGCCCCCTACAATGCGACTGGCCAGGAAGGTCCGAAAATCCGTGGCAGCGACCCAAAGCGCAACACTGAGGGTGTTCCCTGCCATTGCGCATAAGAGGGCCGTTCTCCGGCCATGTTTGTCAGAAAGACGGCCAATGAAGGGCGCGGCAATGGCCTGTAGGAAAGAGAAGAGAGAGCCGAGTGCACCTCCGAGCAGAACAATATCGTAGCGGGAATCAATTGGTTTGGCGAATACGTTTTTGTAGGCGTTCAAATAGTGGAATATGCGGTTTAGCAGAGAAGTGGGGGAGGGGTCCTGGGCACGGTAAAAGGACAATAAAGAAGGGAATAGGGGAAGAATAAAGGTGAAGGATATCTAAAGAGGAGAGAGATCGTTAGGATCAATGGTATGAGGTAAGACTCGATAGGGGGCATGATATGTTAATTACCAAATCCAGAAGTAACGATGTCATCAAGACTTTGAGGATTTTCCTCCGCTGATCAGCGGCTAGCGCCATGGCGATGGATTGAATTGGAATAAGATGGGGGAATGATGAAATATTATAAAATGAAATGAAACCAGATAAGATAGGGAGGAGAAAGAACAAAATGAGAAGAAAAAATAGTGAAAAGAAAAAAAAAACAAGGACCCAGAAAAGGAAGGACAAAGCAAAAAGAATGAATTGGATTCAGGAGAAGAAGTGGAAGTAGAAAAAGAGACCGAAAAAGAATTAATAACCAAACAAAAACACATGATTCCTTATACCCTTATGTAATCAACGTAATTTATTCATTCTTGATATCATTGTTTGTTTACACCTGTCCCTAAAGACAAGACAACCAGAGTTTACATCAAATTAAATAAATAATAATAGAATGGATACTGCCTCGGGGGTTCCCATTGACTACTACACTAAATCAACCCCAATCCAGTCTCGCTTCTCCACCCACGGCGTTATCCCTCGAAGGCTGTCAACAGCCAGTCTCAATCCCAAATCATTCACGCCATCCCACAACGGCCCAGCCATCATCATTCATACACCAACAAAATTAGGAAGTAAAGTACATATGTAGATTGTGTTGAAAAGGCGCAGCTATCAAAAACTGTCCCCGTTCACGAGAAAAGGAAGAGAAGAAAATATTAAAGAGCAAGATACCATGCACGCTCATAAATGCAAGACATGTACAACAAGGAACTCACTTTTGGAGCTAAAACCCATCCAAAAGAAAGAGACTAGAGCACAGAAGGTTCAAAAGGTAGACATCTTCCTCTCAACCTTCCAAGCTCTTGTTGTAAGTGTTTCAGGAGATTCGTCGCTTTCGTGAACCATAACACCACCGTTACCCATGACCTATAGGTAGGAATAAATAAAAGACAAAAAAAAAAAAAAAAAAAAAAAAAAAAAAAAAAAAAAAAAAAAAAAAAAAAAAAAAAAAAAAAGACAGAAAGATAAAATGTCAAAGACCACTGTGTCCACGGTGAACAAGGAGAGACGTGTCGAGAGCTCGAGGAGCGGTGTCAGAGAAGCGTGGCCATATGTGAGGGCACACAGCAGAAGTGTCAAGGATAGACTATTGCGGAAAAGCTTGTTCTTCCCCCAGGCAGTCGATCCACTGATACTGGAGCAAATCACTTACTGGGGTCCAGCAGGTGTGGCTGGATTGCCATTAGGCCCGCCACGTCCGCGTCCACCGCGACCCCTGCCGCGACCTCTGAAATCGCCACGGCCACGTCCCCGGAAGCCATCACGTCCACGACCGCCTCGGCCTCGTCCACGGAAACTAGGCTGTCTCTGGTGATGGACGACCGATTCAAAACCGTCGCCGCCTTGCGCTTTGGGTTCGGTGACGTTCTCAGCAGTCTTTCCAGAAGCGTCTTCTACAGTGGCGTCACCGGTGGGAGGGGTAGCCTGAAGGCCATCATCGGGTTCGGCCGCATCACGTGGTACTTCAACCCAGCCTTCAGTGTTGGTCGACGGAGGAGAATCGCCGGGGTTAGGATTCCAGCTAGCCTCGGCAACAGGGTTCGCAGCATCGGAAACGAGGGTTTGCGCAGGCGGAGCGACTTGCTCCTGTTGGGCTGCAGTACCTGCAGATCCATTCGCTGCAGAAGCTTCATTGCTACAAGAGGCGTCTTGAAGCTCAGTGTAACCTGCATTGGCCAAGGTAGGGTCTGATGCGGGCGCAGAATCGGTAGGAGCTTCTTCGGCGGTAGGTGCATGCTCTTCAGATGATTCTTTCACCTTTCCATCTAACAAATCATAGCCGTTAGTGAGGAAGTACTAGGTACTTAGAGCTAAAGGTTATGTCCTTACAAGTGATATCTAGAGCCTCGCCTTCGACGCTGATGACCTTGTCATCCACCCCATCAATCAACTTCAACATGGCGCTAACAGCTTCGTGAGATCCACCGTAGACCTGGTAGAGCACACCTTCGAAGGCCCTGGTCAAGCTAGAGGTTTCATCACCAGAGCGTCTCATGGTAGCAGCAGCACAAAGGAACTTGCTTAAGTTGAGCAAACGCTGCTTCAAGTCAGCCTGACCAGCTTTGTTAGTCTCAGCAGCAACCTGCTCCCGAACCGCATCCAGCTCATCCTTGTGTGCCTTTTCCAACTCGGCTTTCTGTGTGACCAGGCGTCGCTCATACTGGGCAGCGAACTCTTTATAATGGGAGATTTGCTCCTCAATCTGAGCAATACTGGCTTGCAAAGCAGGTTTCTTCAACGCCTGAGCTTTCTGGTCAAGATTGATCTTCTTCTCAGTGACCAAATCCTCAAGGGATTTCCCTGGGTTCTCAGCAATTATGGCATCGACTTTAACGGTCGCATTCTAGATAGCACATGTTAGCGTTGCAAGCAAAGACACACAGTACGGCCACTAACCAACTTCTTCAAGGTATTACGCAGGCTCCTGAGTAGCGTAGTATTAGCTTCATGTCCATATCAACGCAGCCTTACGAGCGAAGTCGCAACGTCTGATGTGCACATGACGTACCTTTGCAACTCTTTAAAGTAAGGACTATCGATGCTCTCCACACCGTTTGCACTAGCGGTGTCTATCTTCGAAGCAATGGAAGGGCTGGAAGTATGGTTCCGCTGAGGTTTCTCCGAAGGGAACTCAGACTGTGCCTGAGGGTTGCTGTTTGGAGCCATGATGACGACAGTTGAGTGAAAACAAAATGAACAATATAAGAATAAATTTGCAAGAAAGAGAGAAGGGGAGGAAGATTTTTATTGTTTTTGTTTTTTTCTAATCTGTTTTGCTTTGTATGTTTGAGGATCTCGAATAATAGAAGACAAGTGGACGAAGGGAGGTGGTGAAAGGGAAAAAAGCTGGGGAAGCTGAGAGGGTGTGGAAAGACAAAAAGACAAGCTAAAGGCCTTTAGCGGTGCGAAAGATGCGGGTGGAACTCTTCCGAACCTCAGGCCGCTTTGTCGCGTGTTACATGTTCAACCCGTGAATAGCGCCCAGCCATTTTAGGCACACAGGTACCACTAGGTATACGTACTACCTTGAGTCAATCAATTACTGCTGTCTGCAATGGTATATTGCGCATACTTCCAGATGTTAATTATATGTATTAGATTTGGTTGGATTGGGGTATCACTAAAACAAATATCCTCAGCAAACAACTGTTACGTATCCCTCACTATCCATCTCATGAGAATGAAATTGACCAACCGAATCCCATAGGACTTTCTTTCCCCACCGACTTCCCACTTGTACGCTGTGCTGTACCATCAACAAACACGCCATACTATCGGAATTTCTACTCCAGCTACAAACAAAACCTCCCCTTCCGATTGAGTTCCCTATTCCCACCGCTTGCAACCGCTCACAGTACGGAGTAATATCTCGATAGTTGTTGACCGGAAGTATATGCCCCATTAGCCTCGGAATTTCCGTAGTGTTCTCTAAGGCGCATTGCAAATGAGTGATGTGGAATCTTCAAACACAAGTCAAAATAATTATTATGGTTTTAAAAGAAGACCTACCTCAGTGACTTTACGAACAGAACCCTGGCTGATACCTTTCTCTCCTGTTTTTCTCGCGCTAATTGTCGCTTCGCGCATCAACCTAATAGCTTCAGCACGATTCTTTATTGTATTCCATCACTGCTCGTATGTGGTAGTTGGTGTATTGATTGGGGATCAATTCAAATGTAGCATAGGCACCAAGGTCACAGTAATCACTCACTCTTGCATGAATAACATATAATCCAAGAAGATCTGTATGTGAAGAAGAAAGACCAAGTCAATAACAACCTGCAGTCGCGTGGTCTGAATACATACCAAGATATCAGCATTTTTGCTCACATTTCGATTTGAATGAGCTTTCACAATACGTTTGACCGTACCGCGTGGGTAAAGCTTCTGCGTAGCGGCCATGATCGATGATGTCAAAGAATAGTCAATTGACGGTGGATCATCAACAAACATGAGACTGGCTTTCGATAAGCTTCGGCTTGGCATGTTTATGTAACAGGTTTTGCTAACAGATCACAAACAGTATTATAACTGGGTTTTTACCATACCATACAAAAGAGCAAGCGCTCTTGTATTAATTAGCTAAATGATGTATTGTACATACGCTGTATTAACATGTCATGGAATCGATCACCTTCGGTGTCGGAAAAACTTCCATGCGTAAATTGCAGCCACGGATCCAATGGCAGCTCTCCAAACCAAAAAGATATGAATCGCAATTTTAAGCCTTGCGTAATATCCTTTTAGCATTATGCCAACCGCATGTGTATGTTCCCCGGAGCCTATGCTTTTGGATACTCCATGATGTCCGCCAACTCCTAGTCCCTCGATATTCACTTCTTGCTCATGCGTGCTGGCTATGTCTGTAACAGCCAACGCAGCTGTCTGGTTGTCCACGGCTGTGTTACTGGGTTGGGATTCTGACTTCGCCTGTAGTTTGTTCTGTTTTCGCATCTTGTAAGTGAGCACACTAATCATGAGTCGTAAGTCAGGCGATGTAAAAGTCGGGTATTTCCACAATTGCACTGCGGTGTGAGGTGGAAGCATGTCTAGGAAATCAGCTAGAATACCTAGAGTCAGCCCCCACAGAAGCAAAGGTTTGTTCTGGTTTCTAGGATCGGCTTGTCTATCCCAACAACAAGCCTTCAACCGTTGTAGTAGAGAGGGTACTGGTTGGTCTCCTTCCGAGACCAAGCCTGGGCTTGAATTACACTGCAAGCTTTCGGTCGGTTTCAAACTGACTGCCGAGAACTCCATAAGGCCTAGCAAGTGACGAGAACTTAAGCGAGCGATAAGCCCTGCTGTCTTCGCGTACCGCTGTGTCATGTCGACATACTCCACCGTACGCTGCGCCGGGGAGAGAAGAGCCCTTAGGGGAACCCAGTGGGTTGAAGCCACTTCAGTCGGCTGTAACCGGAGAGTCGGCGAATGGCTGCAAGTTAGCAGAAAAACAAATGGGCAAAGAACCATTAGTCTTATAAGTAATCCCATTAGTAGCTGAACAGATTAATAAAGGAAGAAGACATACGGCGTAGAATTCCATCCTGTAGTTACGACACGCTCTGGCAAATTCCCAACATATATACAGTCATCCGTCATCAGGTCCAGCCCTACTTCTTCTGAGGCTTCTCTGATAGCCGCCTCTCGGTCATCAGCATCTGTTGGATCTCGTTTTCCACCTGGAAGAGCAACATGACCGGTCCATCGATCTCCTACCCGGGAAGCTCTCTTGATAAAGAGGGCCTCTGGATCACCATTTTGGACCCAGGATTGAGAGAAGAAGGCCTCCAAACGCTGCTCAACTGAGGCGGTGCTGGGTGAAAGGGGTGAAAGTTCAGAATTTGGCCAGTCATTGTACGTAGGTCGAACCCGGATAACCAGAGCTACCGAGGCTCGTTTCTTGCATGACGGCGGATTCGGAACATGGGGGTATGGATGTTGATGGAGATTCAGTAGTACATCATGAAGAGACATGGGAAGGGAGGTCACTCCCTCTGATTTGACATCTGACGACTCCATAAGGTAGTATAATATATCTTAGATATCCTATACTAAGATTATATAAAGATTTGGCAGTCAAAATTTTATATTGAGATAATTCTTCTTTTTTTTTTTTTCTATTCAATCTTTAATTGAATAGACTTTAATTTTCAATACCCTTGTGTTTTTTTTCTCAAAAAAAATTTTTCCTTTTCAATCAAATCAATGAGATAGACAAAAAAAAAAAACATGACAAGACTGAGCATGAAGTAAGTGATAGAAAGGGGAAAAGAAAAAAGAAACTAAAAGTTGACCGAAGGAATCCATGAGAACCTCGGCTCTCCCCAGTATTGTAAATAAGACGTAACGTAACGGTATAACCACTGATCCACTTTGAATTAAACTAATGGAGGGTATTTGAGACTTAATTTAATGGCGTGTGACACTTTACTTGACTGGGAAGGTAAGCTTTGCACGTGCGCCATTGCGATAGAGAGTATGGACAATGGATTTTCTATGACCTGTAAACTAACTCGATTTTACCACTCACATTGCACTATAATTGCAGGGGAATTTCGTCCACTAGAGCTTGACTTGGCTTGTTTTCTCACTCTTTTTCTTTTTCTTTTCTTTTTTATCATTTTTATTTTTTAAAAGTTTCCTTTTCTCTTTGTTCTCTCAATGTCTTTTTCTTCATTCAATTAACAACCATCTCCTTTCACCACTCATCCCTTCGAACTTTATTTCTGAATCCAATTGACTTGTCTATTCCCCACCCTTGTCTCAACATCACCTTTCCTATCTTTTTTTTCCGAACCACCTACTGCGAGACCATTATGCGGTTTGGTAAAACCCTCAAGAATTCGATATATCCTCCGTGGAATGGAAAGTATATCGACTACCACAAGCTCAAGGTTCTCCTGAGAGAGCATGATGTCACTGGAGATGGCAGCGACTCGGACACCCAATGGACAGAACAGGACGAGGAGTCTTTTGTCCAAGAATTGATTAACGTGCAGGTGGACAAAGTGAATGCTTTTCAGGTCGAAACTTCTCGTCAGCTTAGGGAACGCACTTCTACCTGTGAAACCAAACTGCGACCATTAGCACCAACCGAGGACAATGAGACGCCAGCCGTGGCTGATGAGAATGAGAGGAAGGCGATTGCTTCGAAAGTTCTTAAAGATCTGGATGGTATAACCAAGGAAGTGAGTGAGCTCGAGAAGTATAGCCGTATCAACTTCTCCGGCTTTCTCAAAGCTGCGAAGAAACACGATCGGAAACGGGGGGCGCGGTACCGTGTCAAGCCTTTGCTTCAAGTGCGGCTGTCACAACTCCCCTTCAACTCAGAGGATTACTCACCTCTGGTCCGCCGCTTATCGGTGATGTATTCCTTTGTCCGCGAAATTCTCTACCAAGGTGTCGAAGAGCCCAAGGATCCCGAGGCTCCTCGCTTCGGCCAAGATTCTTATTCCTCGTTCAAATTCTGGGTCCATTCCGACAACATCCTGGAGGTTAAAACTTACATCCTTCGGCGACTACCGGTCCTCATATATAACCCTGGCGCTTCCAAGGAGCTAGAATCACTCCCAGAAGATCCCACAATTACATCATTGTACTTTGACTCTCCGCAATTCGATCTGTATACCCAGAAGGTCGCGCGGGCGTCAGAGGCCAGCTCTCTGAGGGTACGGTGGACGGGAAACCTGAATGATAAGCCCGCCATTTTCTTAGAAAAGAAGGTTGTGACCGATGATGATCGCAGTAAAGAGGTGAAGGTGCAGCTGAAGCAGAAACATATCAAAGAGTTCATCGATGGTGAATACAGATTTGACAAGCAGCTCCACCGTATGGCCGATATGGGTGAAGGGGAGTCACAAAAAGCTGAGTCGCTCAAGCGAGATGTGGAGGAACTACAGTCTTTCATAAAAGAACAAAACCTGCAACCCATGCTCCGCGCCAACTACACTCGCACGGCGTTCCAAATACCTGGGGATGATCGTATCCGGATATCACTCGACACAAATCTAGCACTAATCCGAGAAGACTCCTTGGATGAAGATCGCCCTTGTCGCGATCCAAACGAATGGCACCGTACAGATATCGACGAAGTCGGCATGGAATACCCTTTCAGCACCATTCGAACCGGTGAGATTGCACGCTTTCCGTATGGTTTGCTGGAAATAAAGCTGCGGGGCCAGTCGGCTCATAACGCTGAATGGGTTAATGACCTAATGGTGTCTCATCTGGTCAAGGAAGCACCGCGATTTTCTAAATTCGTCCATGGTGTTGCACAGCTTTTTGAGGACCACGTCAACAGCTTTCCTTTCTGGCTTAGCGAGATGGAAAACGACATTCGCAGAGATCCTGCTACCGCATTTCAGCAAGAGCAGGAAAGGATTGCGAAACGGGCCGAAGATGACATGGCCGTTGGAAGCTTCCTTGGCACCAGGGCGAGCCCATCCGTAAAACCCATGGTAGGATCCCCCGTCACTAGGTTCACGGACATCGGAAGCCCCTCAAGGTCACGAGCATCCCCACAAATAGTACCGTCCTCTAGACCGTCTGCCTCGGAGAATGTGCCCTCCGAGGTACCTGAACTACCCGTGCAACAAGAGGAACAATCCATCACCACTTCACGGCTGGCTGCACTGTTCCCGACGTTCTCCTTTTCTCGTTCAGGTCGCGCTCGCCCGGGCTCGGTGGCTTTACCACCGGGTGTACGGGAGCCTGGCACATGGATCAAGGATTCTGGGCCTGTCAAGGTTGAGAGCAAAGTATGGCTTGCCAATCAGCGGACCTTCATCAAATGGCTTCACGTCAGTATTCTGCTCTCGTCACTTTCGCTAGGTCTTTACAATGCCGCGGGTAAAACCAATGACATAGCTCGCGCCCTTGCTATTGTCTATACTGCGTTCGCCATCTTCTCCGCTGCATGGGGATGGTATATGTACGAGAAACGGTCTCGGCTCATCCGTCAACGCAGTGGAAAAGACTTGGATAATACTTTCGGACCAATTGTTGTGTGCATCGGGTTGGCGGTAGCTCTGGTACTGAACTTTGCGTTCAAGGTAAGTGGCGAACACTGAATGCACACTCGCTCCTTGGCTTACTTATCGCGCAGTATAATTCAACCCTGGAGAAACTGAGACAGGACCAATCCTTTCTGGATGCACCTGCCTTGGTCAATCAAGGTTAGCGGTGAGCTCTGAAGTTCAGAGACTGGATAAAAATGACCGTACAGTGTGCGGTGGACTAATCACTCAATTCAAAGGACCAAAGCTATACAATGTGTAGAGTTGACGCAATTTCGTTTCTCGCAAGATTCGCAGCGTTCTCGTTTTGATTCAAAATTGTTACATACGTTATAGTACGCAAGAATTAGGTGACCTAAGGTCGGGACAAAAGGACGAACAGTATATCATCTTAAAATTATTATCAGCATCATCATTATTATTATTCGGGATGCCCTCTACCCACTTGTGTGGTGTATTCCCGCCGGTTCATTGAAATTTATCATTCGCAATGTTATGAGAAGGTCCGACATCTTACATGAAACATATTTATATGTACCCAGATAGGTCTTTGACTTGTACAGAGAACACTGCTCTTGAGGTTTATTAATTTATGCCCCCCCACCCAAAGACCTCAGAGGTCATGTATACTTCCTTCCCGCGGAACTTTCGACTAACGGAGCCCGCTCAGGGTCAGAGACTGGCGTATGTCGCTGCGGAGTACTTAACGAAGGCCCGTCTTCGGGTAATTTGGGAGGATTGTAAAGTATACTCGGGACAAACCCGTCAAAATTAGTTCTGGTGTGGAGCGGATTAATGACAGAAATGAACCCTCGACCGTAGGGGTAAAGTAGGAGGCAGCAAAAGAGAAAAGGGGTACATACCGATCTAGAAAACCACAGAATAACCAGAGATAGATGGTACCCAGAAAAGCGATGATCCATTCTAGAATCCCTCCGGTACGATAGCTGGGGTTCTTGTCCGGCATGGTCATTGAGATAAAAGCGACACCCAGGAAAACTTCTACCAGGATGAGGGCAGTGGAGAGGGAAGCACTACTTGTATTAGCAGATGAGTACAGTGAGAATCGAGGACACAGCAAATATATATATATATATATATATAAAAGAAAAGAACGCATACAAGACTCTTACGCGCAGACTTCGCTTCCCCCAATCATGCTGCCATATCCCCATGTGATAGACATACGATACGAAGCCTAGCACCTCATTCGAATAGACCACCGCGGTACAGGCGGACTGGACAGCTAAACCGGCAAAGCAAGTCCGGAGGAAGATATGATGGACATTTTTATAGCGAAAGGTATCCATGACGGCGAGTAAGATTAGGGCCGTGCTGGCCACGCCTGCGGCGAAGATAGCCAGGAGGGATATCAACTTTAGGGTCCGTGTGGTCTCGTGGTCCTCTTCATCCTCGCTGTGACTATCATCCGAATCTTCATGGTCGCTACGATCATCGACTAAGGTCTCTCTTGGACCCTTGACTAAGGCGAACCCAGGTTCGTAACGCACTACATGGACCGCGGCGACTGTGGAGACGAATCCCACGGCGGTGATGGATGCACCCACTAGAAAGAGCGGTTTTAATTCAAAGGAAGCGATATCCGATATAAAGCTGGAAAATGGGGGAAAGGGACCCTTGGTTATTAACAAGTGCGGGAAAAGAAGGGTGAAGAAAGAAAGAAAGAAAGAAAGAAAGGGGAAGAGAAAATGTGTAGCTACGAACGCAACATGTGGATTACTCTGTCCTGGATATCGAGGCATTCCGCGGGCAATCCATGTCAGCAATAGAGAGGCTAGAGTTGCAAACCAAACGGATGCCGCCAATGCCGGAAAGAGAAAGAGTCGAGTAGGGGGGATGTTGAGAATGATGATATGGAGGAAGAACCAGGTGGTATCATGACAGCGAGAGAGAAAATCTCCGATCATTGGAATCTATTGCGTCCGGAGCAAGGTGCATTTGAAAGATTGCAAGCGAGATAGAGAGAGGGGGATGATAAGCATAAGAATCATAAAATTATCTGAGAAAAAGACCAAATCAAACTTTATGAGTCAGCTGTGAATATCAAATGATAATAAAAAAAAGAAAGTAAGAAAGAAAGTGTAAGAATGCAATTTTTTTTAAATCTTTTTATTTATTTATGATTAATTGTTTTCTTGTTTCCCCGGATTTCCCTGGTTGATGATGTCATTAGGGTTTGGCGACATGCACGATGATATCAAATCGATTCACATTATCTGGTATTTCTGATCAATATCTATTTATATATTTGTACTGTATACATATAGATAAGTAAAAATAGAATAGAAATAACAATACAAGTTACTAGAAATAAGAAAAGGGTTGATTTTCTAATCATTGTTGTTGCTGACAAATAGAGTCACTTTCGCATAAATTTTCCGATATATAAAAATCTACAATTATAATTTATTTCAATTTATTTCACTGTATTTATTTTCATATCCTTAAGCTTATACACTATGACCAATTTTAACATCCAAGTTATCTCCGACAGTGTTTGTCCAGTAAGAAATTTACACCCCCCCCCCTCTATACCAACAATACAACAATAACCCCAAACAAAAATAAAAAAGAATTTCACTAAATCATCATTAGTGGTGCTACGTAGGCTTGCGGCGCCTCTCCCGTGCCATCGCAACCCATAAAACCACTTATCCGGCAGATACATTCACCCTCACTTGGCATGCCTACTACCTCCGACCCAATAACCCGCCGTACCCAGGTATAGACAAGAAAGAGTTCTACATCGACCGATTTGGCGAAGATGGATTCGCTCAGATCTCGAATCGGCTCGGCGAAGTAGGACGGCAGGAAGGAATCGCCTTCAAGTTTGCCGGCAGATTAGGGAACACTCGTGATTCGCACCGGTTGATCTGGTATGCCGGTAAGAAGGAAAAGGAGGCTGGCTCCCCTGTGTCCGAGCCTGGAGTAGTGGGTGGGCTGCAGACCCGAGTGGTTGAGAATCTGTTCCGGGCCTACTTTGAGGAGGAAGGGAACATTACGGACCGAAAGGTTCTCTTGGAGGCTGCGGTTTTGGCTGGATTAGATCGCGCCGAGGTAGAGAAGCTGCTCGAGTCGGATGAAGGAGGACTCGAAGTCGATGTTGAGGCTGGTCGAGCCCAGAGAAAACTAGTTACCGGGGTGCCCTACTACACTATTCAGGGACAGTATGCTATCGGAGGTGCTGAGGATCCATCGGCGTTTCTGCAGGCTTTCGAGCAGGTGAAACAGAACCCCTAAACAACTGGCTAGACTGTTGAATGATCTCACGTACTATAAGCGAGTATTCAGGGTAATAGAGAAACCACACCCCTATACTACCGCTTCTCTGTCATTTTAGCAGCAAACTCCTTTCAGATTCAAGAGTGGTGAGAATGCCCCTACTAGCAACGAGCCATGTTTTTCTTCTGTTATTATTTTTTATCATTATTATTGAACACCTCAACCCCAACGCAATGCCACGTCAAAGAGCAAGAACCATGACATCGATGTAAAAAATTGAATCAAGGTCAGTGGACAGCCAAGAAAAGAAAAAGTAGGAAATCTTAATCGCTAGCATTACATATCTATACATAGAAAAAGAAGAAGGGAAAGGTTGAAAGAAAAAGAGAGGCCAAAAGAGAAATTACTCAGCAACGCCTCAACGACCGGAACATGGGAAAAATCAAGTAAAGAACATAATCACGGATACAAAAAACAACCACCGAAATGGAATATCATAGTCGTAGCCAAGGCTAAAGTCATAAGCAAGTCATCAATTTAAAGGAAGAAAACGCCGGGCAACGCAACATGTCAAAAGCATTCCGACCACCCGCCGTCTATCCACGAGGCCATGTTAATTTAATTAGCGGTGGCCTGGCGCAATTCAAAATTCGGAATATAATCGAACCAGTCGGTATCGGGATTGTAGCGGTAGGCTTTGAATTCAACCCCGTATGGCTTGGGTTCCAGCATATACAGCATTCCCAAAGGCACATCCAGGTCAGTTACTTCATCGCATTTGAGCCCCTGGAAATAAGCCAGAAGGACGCGTGCTACAGCACGATGCGTAACCAGCAGAACGTGGTCAGTCATCCGTTCCACCTCCACGATCACCGTTCGGAGTCGGTTGATGACGTCCAGATATCCTTCTCCACCGGGCCCAGGATACCTATAATATAACTTGTCCTTCTTGCGGGTGGCATATTCTTCGGGGTACTTATCCCGGATTTCCTCGTAGGTCATGCCTTCCATCTTGCCCGCATGAAGCTCGTCAAGCATCTTCATCTGTTTGACGTCATATTCTTCCTCATTGAAGGATTCGACCGTCTGCACCGCACGCTGCATCATGGAAGACCAGACACAGAAATTGCGCGGCCGGTCACTGGGGATATATGAAGGATTCGGAGGAGTGCTGTCACCGGGGCGCGGCGGAAAGCGACTCATCATCTCCTTTTGTCTCTGATTCAATTCCCACTCATTACGCTGATGGTCTATGAAGCGGGAGAGCGCCTGTCCATAGCGATGGCCGTTCTCACTGAGTTGCGAGTCCCCGCCGATACGGCCCGCTTGGTTGTCGTTACTTTCACCATGTCTAGTAATCCATATCTGCCGTGGGGAGAGGTTGAAGTTGAGAAGATAGTAGACAACCTGTGATGAAAGAAAGCCGTGGGTTTGGTGTGAAACGACCTTGCGGCCGACATCGATCATTCTGATATACGCCATGTTGTTCTTCTCCTCGTAGTCGCCAAGAGGCACATATGACTTTTCGTATAGCTGCACACGCCGCTTGAAATCTTCCAGGGCCTTCACCGGATCTTGGCCCTTGTAGTCAGGACCGGACAGCTTCAAACGCATATTAGCATCCAGAAGTTCCTGGTCAACACAACTACTTTCGAGAAACAAGATACCGAGTTCGGGGCCAGCGCGTTTGCGAATATGATCGACAATCGCCTTCCGACGTTCCATCGTACTGTTAGTCGCATCGAGAATGCCGACACTGCCACCCCTGTCGAGAATATACTCTAAAAGCTCATCCAATGTATCCAACGCAACTTGTTCCCTAAGCTTCACCGCCAGTTGATTCTTGGGATCGAAGAAGCTTGCAGACTGATCCAGCGGTTCAGGAGACGCTTCTTGCATGGCCTGTTGGTCTTCGAGTGGCGCCTTGAATGGTGGTATAATGGTGTTGTCATTCTGTGTTAACGGGTCTTCTTCCTTTCCATTGACCAGGATTTTCGTAGGAACGACAGGAGGTGGGAGGGGATTGCTGTCGATTTCAGGAGGGGAAGCTGCTTCTTCGGGAGGCGACATGACGGCTTCAGCAGGCACATTATTCTTCCGAGGGGAGTTCATCGCGCCGACGCTGACGCTCAAACGTCGCACTGAATCGACTAGATCCTTTTGAATTGAACTAGTTCTATGACTCCTGTGTCTTCCGGGAGGGGATGGTGACTTGCCGGCGGCAACACGACGGCGTTCTCCCACATTAAAGATCTGGGCGTCATGTTGAAGCCAATTCAGATAGCGGGCTAGCTTCTTGGTGACATAGCTCTTGCCGCGCGCGGGAAGGCCCACCATGACGATGACGAGTTTAGAGCCGACATCACGTTGAGCAATTCGACCATCGGGAGAAACCTTAGATTTGGTGAGACCTGGAATATCGAGTGTGGTGGCACGGACTCGACCGGGGGTAGAGGTAGCGGTAGTTGGGGTATTATTGGCGTTACTGACGAAGGCGTTAGCGTTAGAAGAGAAGGAAGTGAGTATTGCATAATGTTTCTAAGAAAGAGAGAGAGAGAGAGTGTGTGTGTGTGTGCGAAAGAAAGAAAGAAAATTAAAGACAATAAGAAAATAATGGACAGAAAGTCTCGGGGAAACAACTGCCGATCAACGTTGCAGACAGAGATGTGCAAAGACGATAAGAGTAATGATAATGATATAAAAGGTTCTAGATTGCCCCACGCAACATTGATCTTCAATTTTACCAGTAAAACCAAATAAATAAAAAAAATAAAATAATAATAAAATAATACAAAAATAATAAAAAAAGAAAAAAAGAAAATAAAAATAAGAAAAAGAGGGGGTTACATACAACTGTGGAGACGAAGGTGCGGTAGAAACCGGAGTGTCAGTTAGGGCGAAACCAACACCATCCTTGGATGTCTGTGAACCTCTGTGGGCATCGGAATGCAGGTCGTTACCTAGCGCTCTTCCGACCAGTGTCTTTGCCGGGGGCATAAGATTCGCATCCTTCCCGACATTCGGCTTAGAGTTACCGGATGATACTCCGTCGGGGCCTTCTGCCTTATGTTTCTGTGAAGATTCGGGCGTCGCTGCGCTTGACATGATCGCCGAACGTGCAATATTGGTGTGTTGAGACATCCCCGCCAGTGGCGCAGGGGATGCAGCCCAATAATAAAGGTAATGTATCGCTTGTCGGAAAGTTTAAGGGCTTCGGATCTTTACTTGTAAAGTAACAGATAAAGCCCCAAATTGACCTTTTGAATCAGTTCAATCTTGATTAGATTTGTTTGAAAGGAAATGAGGTGAGGGGCGAGGGGAGTTTGTTGAAAACAAAAAAAAA
>ML742285.1:0-38098 GCA_009193465.1 Aspergillus avenaceus
AAAAAAAAGGAACATACCATCATCAGGAACCGGATACGGCGTCGGCCTCAAACAGTAAAAACTATACCGACCCTCCTCATCCGTCCTAAACTTGCCCCTCAGGTTAAACTCCTCCTGCTCCGGATCCTGCTGCTCATACAACCCATTCGTCGACGCCTGCCACACCTCCACCGTCGCACCGACCAGGGGCTTCTTAGTCGCGAAATCCACCACCCGGCCATGCATAAACGTCATCTCGCCGCCCTTGACGCCCTTGACGATATTCGTCCCGTTCTCGCGGTACGGCGTGTCGGCGCGGAAGAACGGGCCCAGAATCGCCGTCGCCGTGGGCGCGTCTTCGGCTTCTTCAGCTAGCTTGAAGGTGATTTCATCGACTAGTCTGTTTTTTTTTTTTTTTTTCTTTTTGTTAGTTTTGTTGGATTCATTTGGGGAGGGGGAAGGTAGAGGGAGAGGTACGATTCAAGTCCGATTACGTCGCAGACGAGTTGACCTTCGTTGCGCTTGTCGTTGCTCATTTGACCGGCCCAGTTCATGAGTTGTACGCCGGCCATCCACTCGTCTACTGTGACTTCGTTTTCGCGCGCGAAATCGTGGACGTGTTGGATTAGGCTCGTCATTAGTTTGCGGAAGCGGGGTTGGGTCTTTGGACCCATTGCGTTGATGACATTGTTGGTGAAATCGGGGTCGAAGCGATGGGTGGTCATTTTATCTTTATTTTCTTCTTGTTGGTATAGTAGTTTGTTTTTTTGAAGTAGGTCTGGGGAAGGTTTATGTAGGGGATAAAGGTGAAATGTGGTTTATAGAGAAAATAAGGTGAATGCGATAGTTATATAGTACTAGTGATTTATAGTGATTGGAATGCCGACGGTTTACTGGTCCTTATTCCGGCGGAAGGTGACATTAAGCCCATGGGGACATTATTGGCCACGGGGTCTTACAATAACAATGGCTAGAAGGTCGGAGAGAAACCGTATGATGGAGCTTTCGGAAGATGCACAACAAAACAAAACATTTGCTCGCATCCGATTTCCCCGCAACTTAGTCGGATGTCGGATATCTCTGCGCTGTCATTGGTTCGGAAGTTGTTGACTTCCCCGCACATTATAAACAATTAAGAATATAGGTGTGAACATGTATGCAAGTTCGGTATAGGAACTATTCCAATTCGGGTTTATTCGTATTATTATGGCTGCGGATTCGCCTCGTTCGGTCTATCTTTCCCTTTCTGGACCCCTGTGCGCCTCCCCTTGGGGTTCCCTTTTTTGAGTAACTCCTCGGGCAACGCTTGGAGCTCCTGCCCGCGCTCCCATATCTTGCCCAACCCGCGCTTCCGTTCAACGACCACATCGAAGAACTCCACCGGGACGAACTTTTGCGTCGGATCAGAGGCATTGCCTTCGCTCAACATGCCATCGCTGAGAATCACCCCGTTCTCACTACGCCAGAACGGACACCCAGCGGCCAGAGCCTTCTTCAAATCAATATAGATGAGCACCTGCGCATCCCGCCGCATGCCCGAGATCACCTTGGGCCCCTCATCGCCGGACGAACCCTGAGGCCCAGCTGCCGTCTGCGCAAGCACTGATTCCAGCGACGGGCCCGTCGCAAAATGTACTTGATTCCGCCCCATAACCCGTAGTCCGCCCGAGGCCAGGATCAACGGCCAGGCCGTGTGAAACGTTCCATGTACCACAGTATCGGGTAGCTTCGACTCGTCCTCCAGAGTCAATTTCTCCTGGAAAGACGCCGCGTCGACGCTCTTAATGCTGTGTCCCTGGGTAGCGCGGATCAAGAAGTGCGAAGGGTCCGTATCGGATACCGAGAGCGCGGTCGCGGTCGCGTCGTCTTGTCCTGCGCTTGTGGTCGGGATGGCATCAGCATCGGGAGAGGTAGGGTCTTGGTCGCCGATTGGTTCGCTCGTAGTCGTAGCTTGCTGTGCTTCCGCGGAGGGGATGTGCAGGAGGGCGAAGCGTTTCTTATCGGAGGTAGAGACCGCGGTGACGATTTCCGGTAATGTAACTTTGAGAGACTTGAGCTTGCGCCAGGCCAGCTGGAGAAACGAGTAATTAGTTGATCTGCCTTGACTCTATTTCAGAAAAAAGAATTGCGTACCACATCCGCCACGTTGGCGTAGCCTTGCGCATCCACCTTCAACCCTTCCTTTTCTGCTGCATGGCGTAAAAGCAGACTGAGCGCTTTTGAAACGGTCACGTCGCGGCCTCCGGACCCCCGGCCTTTGCATTGTTGAGACATGACGCTCAACGAGGGTGGGCGTCGGAGATGTCGGAGGAAAAAAGTAGGCTTAATTGTGGGCGATGGGTTTCACGATAAGATAAAGAATTGCTTTGGGGGGATCACCTTGTCAACATTACGCTGCGTGGGTTTAGGTGGACTGGTTTATGACTCACCTGGGGTTATGGTTGTTTTATGTTATTAACATTGGTGAGTCAGTCAATTGATGATGCGGGAAAATCTCTGTGATGATTGGGGAAGTTCTTTCTTCTATACTTGATTTTCGTTGGTTGCCAAGACCCGATTGTATTGGCCCTAATTGTATACTCTAATAGTCAATATTTCAAACCATATTTCTCCATTGTTGATTATGTGTGTTTACTATTCTTGTTCTTACTTGAGATTTCCGTCATTCGCGTTTGATACCTTGCTACATACTGTATATACTCCTTAGTTAGCGTTTTAGAAAAATACGGTATGGTTATAATAATCCTCGATAATTTCTCGAAAAGAGCTAGTAGTTTAGTAACGCCCAATTGTCTGCATGATGGGTATATCAGAAACAACAAACCCTTCCCTCACCGTCGCTCATGCCAATGATACTAGAAGACATATGTGAAAAAGGGAAAATAGATAGAAAGAAAAACACAAAAGGTTTCATACAAAGCGTCAAGTAGCACATTCATCGATCGCAGATACAGTTGCAATCTGCCACCGGGCAAAAACGATGCTTCATAAACCACTCCCTAGCATGATGGGCATGGAAGCCATGGTTGCAATTGATACAGAAAACGATGAATCGCCGCATCAGTTCGGCCTGTGTGGGTTTACTTGACTGCTGCGCGGCGTCGGCAGCAAGACTAGCTTTCGATATGGGATCGGGGGAACCTAGCCAAAGTGTACACACCCCGCACCGAGGCATGTGTCGACCGCAGCGCGGACAAACCATCCCTGACATTGCCGATGTGCCTAGGGGATTGCCGGGGGTATGGTGGACCACCTCCCCGGTGGTGGATGGGGAGAGCTGCGATGAGGCGTCATGCTGGGTGAGGGGGCGGGTACAGTAGTTGCATGTCAGGCTGACTTGTTGGCGAGGTGGAGCGATGAGTTTCCTCCCATCCCAAGTGACGGCGAACTTGCGGGATCCGACGTCGAACCGTGCGCGCTCTAGTTGCAGTTTCCAGGAATTGATTTGCCAGCGGTATGTCTCGCGCCAGGCTTCGAAGCGGTCTCTGTTGGGATGGTTATTGATGAATCGGGGCACAGTGTGGCTCATGGCTAAGACGGGGGTCTGGACGTCGTTGAACTTCTGGATGTAGGATTGGAAGAGGTTTATGGCTGAATGGCCTAGGCCTGTTAGTAGAATGCCTTCGATATCGCCTTGGAGGATGGCTTCTGAAGTTGTGGCATTAATGTATTCCGTTAATTCGTGGTCTGGGAGCCAGCGCAGAGCGACCTCTATCCGGTACTTTAAGGGTAGCGTTGTCTCGTCAATGACGGAATGCCAGTCGCCTTTGCTTACGAGGGCGAGGATGGCTCGCGCGTATGGATCGGTGAGTTCTTTGGCGATCTCGGCGCAGGTGTCTTCCCAGTCTGGGTCGCTGTCACCTTTTGCTGCGCCTGCTATGGCCATGGCGAGGAGCTTGTGGGCTTGGGTTGGTTCGTGGCTTCGTAGGGCTAAATAGGCTAGTTTTGGCTCGTCTTGGAACACGGCTAATGCTGCTGCTTTTGTGTGCTGGTTTTCGGCTGAGAGGGTCTTTACCTGTTCTTCTAGGTCTCGATACAATTGCGCTGCGCCGCAGAGTCGGAGGCAGAGTCTTCTGTGCTCGGGGGCATTTGTTTCGCAGCCTTTTGTCTCTGGGAGGTTGAGCTGTTCTTTGACTACTTCCATGATGGCTTTGTTCATGTCCGGCCTGATGTCGTGGTCTAGGTGTCGGGTGTCGGAGGTTTTACCTAGGGATATCAGCGTTGGTATTATTCCGCTCACTGGTGTGCGGTATGTACCTAGATCGTTGTTCCAGATATCGTATACGCCCATGTAGTTGAGGTCCAGACCACTTGCTATCATTGAGTCATTGGCGGAATCGTTGCGCGCACCTATGTGGAATATTAGCATGCTGGTGATAAGCGGCGCATCCATCACTTACGCTCTACCCAGTCCCAAAAGCCTTGTAGGCACGGATCGTCTGCTAAGATCCTCTGGTTTCGTGATGCGTCGAACAGATAGCCCTCTTTGCATCGGAGTCTGTTAACCGTCAAGAGAGTTAAGGCTTCCTCGGCGGTGATAAGATTTCCCGGAGCTTCTGGAGACAAAATACGTTCGCGTGCCTCACGACTCGATACGGGTTTAATAGGAGGGGTTTCCCGTGATGGTGGGCCTTGGATGCGCTCTCGAAGCTCCTCCAGTATTTCGGAAACGCGCAGACCCTCGGTAGGTAAAGGGGTGATCATGGAGAAACCTGACTCTTCTGCAGATGTCCCACGTATCAGAAGCCCCTGGGAAGATAGTCGCACAGGGGGTGCTGGTGGTTTCGTCGTGTTGATGGTGATTCTGCCATCCCCGGACAGCGTTATAGCGGTGGGTTCATTGGTTGGACTCATGTTCAGAAAGTCGAAGGAGACGACCCTTTCTGACTCCGCGTAGCCGCGTGATGGATGATTGAACGGACTATAGATATCTCGGACATATTTGGTGTATATCTGTTCGGGGTAATTATTCGACGATCCTTGGCCGAAGGTCTCGTCCACCGACGAGCGATACTCCTCGGGTAAGTATTCTTTGACAATATCATATGTTTTGAAGTGGCCAGTGTTAGCGAGAACCCCCAGACAGCCCCGCTTAGTCCTGGAGAATCGCAAGCTCCAGATCGATGACTTAGGGGCGGTAACATTTTTGAACTCCAGAGCAGGCCCAGGCTGACCCGTCTCGAGAGTATTCGTTGCCACCACGCCGGGTGCAGTGTACCGCGGTCCTACACGTCGGTCCCAAATGCAGATCGTAGGATCATTAGAGGTCAGAGACGAAGCGATGTAGTTCTCATCCAACCAATCGATCGCCAGCCCATGGACACACCGAGTCGGAAACTGCAGCGAGGGATTACCAGGCCCCTCACGAAGGTCATAAATTCGGACAAACTGCCCTTTCACTCCAGCCACTAGCGTATCAGGTTGATCCTTGAAAAACTTCACGCTGGTGATGGGCTCGGAGCTAGCCAATTTTCTCAATGGCTCCACATATCCTTTGACCCCTCGCATCGCCAACCGCTGATTAACGTCCCAGACATTGAGACAGAAATCATTCCGCACCCGGTCCAGGCCAGCCGCGAGTAAACCGTGTGTACTGAACGCAACGGCATTGCAATATCGCTGGTGACGAATAGGGAATGAATACGACTCGGGCGACTCGCCGCTCATGCGCAGAATCGTCGCGTCTCCCGATGACTGCCCTACCGCTACGAGGGATTCATCAGACGGTGACCAGTCAAAGGCACGGAAGGCCGGGACCTTGGTGTGCGCCGAGAGAACCTCATGCTCCAGGTTCTGGCCATCAAAGGACGTCACCTTGCACAGTCGGAATGCTTTTCCGGCCACGTCAACTGAAAGAAAGCGCTGTTCTGCGGCGGACGAAAACGGTGACCAGCGAATGGCCGTGTCCATGGTGCCTCTTTTGTTTTTGTTTCTTTCTTTCCTGTGCTTTGTCGCAAGAGTCGATGGGCCCCGTCGCCTACTTAATGTAGGTCAAAGCGGGAGAAGCGTACGTAGTTGCTGACTGTACTTTTATTGCTTTTATTTCGCCAGCTCGTACGACTGGGGACGATTTAAGCACCGGGACGCATGGCGACCAAGTCCAACGTGAATATTGGTGTGTTGACGGGAGATTTTCCCTCTGAGAGGTCAAGGGTGTAAATGTTTAAAGTAATGTTTAAGGTACAAAACCCAAGCGCGTCATTGGACACGGCTCCATTCTGATTGGCTACAGCGGAACTGGGGAAGATTTCCTCGGGCCGATTGATGATCCGCCGGTATTTTTCTCTAGTAAATTATCTCTTTCTTCTTTCTTTCCTCAAACCCCAAACTCCAACAAAAAACCCCCCCACAAACATTAAATCAAAAGGAACAAAAATATACACAATGCCCCGAGAATACTCCAGATCACAATCACCCGTCTCCCAACCAACAGGCGACAGACATTACCGGGATCGCAGCGATCGCCCCAAGCGCAGACATGGCTCCGACGAAGCTTCGCACCCATACGCCCGGAAGAAGATCCAGCTCCCCAAGAAAGAACACAAGTACCCGTCCGTCAATGAACTGAAAAGACGTATCCGCGACTCCAAACGGCTGCTGAATCGGGTGGATCTGCCGGCAGATGCGCGAATTGTTCAGGAGCGTGCTCTCGCTGGGTATGAGAAGGACTTGGAGGAGGAAACGCTCAGACGGGATCGGTCGCAGATGATCAAGAAGTATCATTTTGTTCGGTTCTTGGGTACGTCAATATCTCGTTTGTGCGAGGGCTTTCCTCGCATTGATATCTGCAAGCCAATCTAACTCTTACTTACCCTCCCCCATGATAGACCGGAAAACAGCCGCCAAAGATGTCAAGCGCCTCGAACGTCGCGAAAAGGAAATCTCGGACTCAGATATCGATGCCGATGCTAAGGAGCAGAAGTTGTCGGTGCTTGCGCAGAAGCTTCACACCGCGCGCGTCAACTTGAACTACACTATCTACTACCCTCTCACGGAGAAATATATCGCTTTGTACGCTGATGGGAAGAAGAAGGACCAGACGAAACCTACCAATGACGATGAGGATGGCGATGCTGGATATAAGCTTGTGCATGCTACCGCTGCTGAGCGGCCGGCTATGTGGCCGGTTGTGGAACAGTGTATGAAGGACGGCACACTCGGTCTCCTCCGTGACGGAAAGTTGAACGCCCGCAGCGGAAAGGAAGATGCCCGTGCTGAGCCAAAGAAGGCTAGCAATGAGACCAAGAAGAACAAGGAGACTGCGACCAAAGCTAGCGCCAACCCATCGAAACGAGACGACAAGAAAGCAAAGAGCTCCAAACCGGCTCCCAGGGACAATCATCGCAGCTCCCGCGCACCTCCACCTCCGTCTAACGATGATGGTGACGATAGTGACGGGGGATTCTTTGAGATGTAGAGCCCCTGGACTGGCGATTTCAGAACTGTGCATTTGCAGGAGTTGGTTTCACTGGTTATTCCATTTTTATTCTCCCCTAAGCTGGGTTTTTATCTAAAAGCATTGTACTACTGTCTACGATACCCAATGTCAAGGCTGACCGTTCAGTCCACTGCACCAAGTGCAGTTACGCTATTATGCTCAAGGACATCATGATGGACGTATATTCTGAAATAAAAGTTATCCACATCTCGCTAATAGAGTACCCTAGCCGACAACGCCTAACTTCTCCATCCCCCTCTAGATAAAAATGATGACATGAGGAAAGTAAACATAACGAGGGAAGTAGTGAAGTAATTGGAAGGGCTATGCGACTCAAAAGGAACTTCAACTCTCATCGTACACCGAGCCCAAACTCAATCAAAGTGATGTTGTAGATAGCAATACCCCACACAATAAGAGAAAGAAAAAAGTAAAAAAGATAGTCCGCTGGTTCATAGCGCTGTCGACCTGCGCCGACCTATTTGCTAGCACTAATCCATCAATTCATTATCTCGTAGCATACTCCGGAGCAATGCGTTTCAGCCCTCCATGTAACCAGCATTTGTGGTTGGCTGCCAACTTGGTTGGTATCATTTGAACGTCGTTGAGCTATTGATCAAGGTTTCCAGAACCTGGTGTATAAAAGAGCGGACCAGCCCCAGAAATCTTCCACGCAAGTGCTTGTAGATGAGAGAGAGAGTCAAAGCAGATAGCATGGCAAAAAGACAGCACTGCGTCCTTTACATGACAAGACATGACCCTCCACTTTGTGCCCTTCTGCGTCTTCCTCCAAGTGTAGAGATTCCACCAACGCCGAAGCCATCATCGTCTTCGTCATCGGCATTGTATATTCTTTCGGCTTCACGAGCCCGGCGACGGCGTCGTCTGGCGCCAGCACCTGTCGCACCCGCTTCTTCCGTTGCCATCATATAATCCGCCCATTTCTTGTCAAGCCGGCTTGCGGCAGAAAGGTCGCCCCTTAGCACTCGTTTGTTGTGCTCATTCACGGTCATCTGCCAGCCGTAGAAACATTTGAGTTGGATGATCTCGTTAGGATATACTGCTGGCTGCGGTGGCGGTGTAATCGAGGATGTAACCAATGTTGTCGTCGACGAGGACTGGCTCGGAACAATACTCTGGGCTATCACCGAGATTGCCTGTAGAGACTTGCGAGAACGGGGAACTAGCGCATTATTTGAGAGAACTTCCTTCACACCAGCCCAGGTAATGTTGATACAGTCGAATATTACCAAGCGCAAGCCAACTTGAGGTAGATTATCGCCATAGCCTCGCTTGCGAACACGGTAGCTAGCTTCCATCAGGGAGAGGTCGGAAACACGAGTATTATCCATCTCGACAGAGCGAAGAGAAGAGCAATTCCTCATCACAGGGATCATCCCGGGGTCACCAAGGGCCTCGCAGTAACTGACGTTAAGATGCTCAAGACAAGAAGCACATGGAGCCTTGGCAATCTCCTGGAGTGTGCTATTGGTAAGCCCCTCAATATCCTCAAGTTCAAGATGCGTCAAGCAAGGAGTAGTACGAATAACGGCAATAACGGCGTCGTCGCTAAGTTCAGAACATTGAGACAACTGCAAACCTTCGAGATGAGGCACGTTATGAGCAAGGCTCTTTACTCCGTTATCTGTCAAATCAGAACATTGGTGAAGATCAAGGTGTTTGAACTGTCGAAAGGGTACGATGGGCCGGTCAAGGAGCACATCGATTTCCGGGTCAACGCCATGTATGAGAACTTTCAAACTTTCATCTGTAAGATCTGTACGGCTCATTATCAATCGCTCGAGGGTGTTCCGTTTGAAAAGCTCTAGGGTAAATTCTTCGTCATTGAAACCACGGATTTCACTGGCTCGAAGGTCCTTCAACCTGGGACACTCTTTCACTATGCGTTTCAAACCACTTGTAGTCACACTAGAACACCACGAGACATTCAATATCTCGAGCTGCGGGCATGCTTGAGCAATGATCCTCATAGCTGAGTTAGTCACACTAGCCAGTCCTGAGACGTTAATATACTCGAGGCGAGGGTTCCGGAGAAGAAAGTAGTGAATTGATGTTTTGTCGATGCGACATCCCTCTAGTGAGAAATTGACAACATTCCGACATAGATCAGTAATGCGTTTGCCTTCAGATTGCCATTTATCCCGTAATTGAACACACCCACGGAGGTTGAGTTCCCGAACAAATGGGCCGCCTGATGTGATAATCTTCACCAGACCATCACTAGAGATATCACGATAGTACTCTGTGGTGTCGACCCTGGCCCATAACTGGCCGTCGTAGCACATTTTGTTCCATGCTTTGGACACTGCCGAACAACGAACAATTTCCTTCGGAGTCAAGTAACTGAACACAATCATTCGGAGCTCATCGGGCATACTACCCCAGAAGTCAAAGGTTTTCTTTGGCTTTGGCGCGGGCTGTGCGATAGTAATAGATTCCTGGGATACACTGTTGCTGCCGAGTGGTGATCCCCGCGAACTCGGTCGCAGCTCATTTGGTAGGGGAACGGTTTTCGATTGAGTGCCATTGGGCGAATCCGACCCAACCAGACGGATGCGAGCAGTTCCCTCATAGTCTTCTGCTGGACCAGCCTGGCCAGAAGTCATTGGGCGCGTGTTTAACCCGCCATAGAGCTGAGATGAACTCCCGTTACCCAGACAAGTATTATATGCCGAATGGCCAAGCGAAACACAAGACAGCGAAGCTTTCCCATCTCTGCGGTATCCGGTAGAGGCAGATCGGCCGCATTTGGTCAAACTGGGACTCGAGGAGATACGTTGGAGGCTTTGTAGCAATTTGTGTCTGCCCTTGAGTTTTGGGGGCTGTTCCAGAGGGATCTGTCCTGTAGCAGATGTTGGGCTCACTGGAGTAGCCGCTCCAGAGGCAGGGCCAATCGTATCGGAACTAGTAGCAGCCATGGCAGATTTAACAAATGCATATACCAAAGTTCCCAATACCCTTCTTAACTCTTTTTAGGACACTTTCAGAAAGTTACGAGGCTGAACAATCAACGAGGAAAAGATCGTAGTGACGATGGGCGCGGGATTGCGCGAGGATAGCCGTGGTTGAAGTATTTAGATGGCGATCATAGTGACGGATGCGAATTGGGACCCAGAATCTCTCGTCTAGACTGCTATGTCAACTCGCGGGAAACGGTGCGAACACCAAGCCTCGTTACGCTGCGGATATGTTGACCGCTAAGGAGCTAGGATAGGAGACCCAAGGGATAAAGATAGATAGAGCAGGGAGGGAAGATCCGCAGTGTGAAAGAGACAGAAAGAATCAAGCAACAGAGTTGTGTTGTTTCTCGGCTAAGAAGTGTAATGATTGTACCATGGGCCTTCTTGACCGCGTAACCCGGGGGGCCGGTTACAAGTGCGGAGTGTATGTACCGTACGGCCAGGGAAAAGACCGGCTCTGAAAAAGAAAAAATAAAGTAATAAAGAAAATCAAATAAAAAAAAAGGGCTGGCCTGTCAATACGTCACCCCGGCATCATCCATACAAATTACCGGAAGTTTTTGGAAAGAACAAAAAAGAAGTTTAGCAAACACAGACAAGTTTGTTGAAAAGGCTGAATCTTTTAGTAAGGAGACTTGAGAAAAGAAAAAAAATTAAAAATTAAAAATTAAAATCAAAAGGAGATAGAAAGAAAATGATCAGTTGGATGATAGGTCCAGAATCATGTTAGTCAGGTCGGGATTGGTAGTCGGTCAGCCGACAATCTAACAGTGTTTTTTTTTTTTCTTTGATTGTACCGTAGGATTTGAGCCACACCTCCTGACCTTGTAAGCATCTTTCACACCTGTCAAATCATTTATCCTCGACTTACCTAGCATTTCCCAGCATGATTTGTTGACATGGAAGGTATGTCTGGAAACCTTACACATACAATACCATCTCCATCTCTCCGCCACCACAACCCCCCCTCAACAGGCTTATCAGGTTACTTATCGATTAGCGATAACCCGAGACTTGCCCCACTTGGTGTCTCGCATGGCTTTTCTACAGTTCTATTAGTGGGGTTTTGTATGATACTCAACGGGTAGGATCCAGAACTGTATCAGTACGCTTAATTGTAAGAATGAATGGTCTAGTACGGAATATGATTTGATTATCTCTGAATCTTTAATTATCTGTGTCATGGGCTGCACCATACTGACAATACACGACTAGAAATTGACACCGGCCTTACTCGTCAGTAATGCGAAAGGCTGAATCTAATCCGACGGAGTAGAGTGCATCTCCCTAAATTATATATATCAAAAGACAGAAAACGATCCACTGAACTTTCATACCGTAACTCCCGTAACTCAGTTGGTTAGAGTATCAAGCTTATATGGTCATTGTACTGTGTGCTAGATTATATGCATCTTGGAAGTCGGGAGTTCGATCCTCCCCGGGAGTACGGCTTTCTTTTTTGCTTCTTGAACTAATAGTATCTGTTTCTCTCCTTTGTCACCTTGTCTTACACAAAATCAAGACAGAAGGATAGCAGCAACAAGGTAATAAATTATTTTTAGAAAGTAACACATTGTTGCAGAACAGGGTAACCTGAAGAAAAAGAACAGTGATACAGAATGTCCATGCAGTTCTACTCATA
Organism: Aspergillus avenaceus; assembly: GCA_009193465.1. Taxonomy (NCBI): domain Eukaryota; kingdom Fungi; phylum Ascomycota; class Eurotiomycetes; order Eurotiales; family Aspergillaceae; genus Aspergillus; species Aspergillus avenaceus. Next base: position 12,041 of record ML742285.1, read on the forward strand.
TCCAAAGAGACATGTAGATAACAAAATTCCATACTTCCAGCTCACTTACAACTCACCCACAAACGCCTCGCAATTTAATCCCTCAATACCAAGAAACCCAATTCATCGTACAAGTACCACCCATGTACCATACACCCGACAATGAATTACCATGATCCAGATACCATGATCTTATAGGTGCACAGAGTGTATCCACCCAACCACCGAAAACAAATCTCCAGCACATTAGAATCTCACCTTGTCCTACCCAATAACACCTCAGTAAGACTGCAACCCAGCCATGGAATTGCTTCAGTGTCTCCAAAAAAAAGACAAGAGAAATGGAAAAAGGGAGCAAGGCCTCCAACCATGGAATCATGGCTTACAAAACATTGTCTTACCTCCAATGAAAACAGCACTATGTTCCTGGCCTGACTATTGCCAGGAACAACGAAGAATCTAGTACACTGCCCACAACCGACCGGGAAAACGGGCCAAAAAAAATAAAAGGCTCAGTTATCGGAACTTGTACCTGGTGGGTTTGTTTCGCCTCCACATGGCCAGAGACAACGCCACCCTGCGGGGAGCCTAACGGCGTATTAAAAAAAAAAAAAAAAAAAAAAAAAAAAAAAAAATTGAATGAATGAAAGAGTCAAGAAAATACTGGAAAGAATGAAAAGAAATGACACTAATGTAGTCCAAACTGTTTATTACCTAGTGTAACTGTCAACCAGATAGTGGTTATTGGATCCGATTATTGTGGCTGAGACAGCTAAATGTAATTAGATACCTCTTACTTAAATTCTCAGTTACTGCCAAGTTGTATCATTATAGAAAAGCATTGTGAATATGTTGAAAGCCTCGTGAATCATAATACCGGTTTTACAGAATTGGGGTGGTCTCGAAGTTCCAAACCATACAGAGAGTGTGGCAACAATGCTTCCGATATCCGATGAATTAACTAAACAAGTAGAAAAAAAAAAGAAAAAAAGGCCATGAAGAATATTCCCCTTGCTTACTTTTTCACAAATGCAAGGAGAGCTCCACAAAAAAAAACATTGTCTCCATTGTACGAAATAAGCCTATTTCTTACGCAAGGCAGCAACGATTGATTGTATTGGGCATTGATAAATTAACACCTTAAAAAGTGGTAACCAAAGCATACTACTAACCTAACAATTCTTAGCCACCACTGCTAGTTCTGGTGTCGGGCTTATGTCCCCGCTTGAAACCCCCGCAGTTCAATATCGGCATTTAATTTATTAAAGATGGATGTTTCAATCTATGTAGGACAGTTGCTACCTGGATTTATGCGTGACAGCTTTTGGCTTCAAGTTTGGAAATGGTGGCATGATCGGGTGAAGGTGAAGCAAGAGAGAGAGAGAGAGAGAGAGATTCGTATATATAATTATAGAACAAAGCAACTACAAGTTGAAGTTCATAATGATGAGCTGAGGGTGTTGGTAAGGAGGGTTGTATTAGTATACACAACGCTCAACACTATATACTAACAGTTGAAAATGGTTATAATATGGTTATATGCAAGTCAGTGATAGTGTAAATGTTATAAACCTATAAGGAAAGGTAAATAAGCAGACTAATTACCTTGAAATTGTATTAAATTTGGAAATAGTTTGTAAATAGTTAATAATAATAATTTAAAATCATTAAAATCATTGAATATCTTCATATTTGTTCCAAAAATGTATATTATAGAATAGTAAATATCAGTTATTAATTGTGCATAATCAGCTGCGACGAACTACAACCAATTTACTGCCATTTGCTATCCTCGAGCCACTATTGTTACCCTGCGATAACTACATTACTACTAGGTGTAAATATAAGCAGCTTCTACTGGTGGCTAAATTGTCAATCTTTACCCGGTGGATTCCATATGGGACCAATGCAGATTGGATTCATATCTAGCCAAGTAAACTCAAATATGATGGGGTATCTCAGCCTCCTTTGCCTCTATATAGTAAGTTGCTCGATATGTTTGTCCTATCTTTGAAGACTCTCCTCTTTTCTCCGTTTAGCAAAATGAATCCATCCATCGTCAAAGCCAGATATTTTGTCACCCGAGATGTTCGTGTATCATACAACCTCCCTGACTCGTGCCTCTATCATTTCTTGTCGTAAGAACCGTTATATGTCGAATCATTGCCACGCTTTCCATCATGTATATTAGTTAATTGAAACCAGAGGTCTCCGAACAAAGGAAATAAAAGAAAAAAAACGAGGAGCAAGGGATGAATGCCGCGCTCTTGCATAACACATTCATATATAAAAGTCTTTCGAAGATTCCCTCCATAGCAGTATCGATGTAGATCACGCGCGGCGCATGGCAAGCTGGGATCAAGGCGGAGGTCTAATCATCATCGATCATCCATGGATGTTCCAAAATTTCAGTTATCGTAAGGCGGTTGTCAACGTCCCGGTCGAGCATCCGTCTAATGAGATCAATGCAATCTTCCGAGAAGGGTAGGAATGGAACTCGAAGCGGGTGATCCAAGATCTCGTCGACATTGTAAAAGGGGTTTTCCTTATAGACAATTGTATAAAGGAGGATACCAAGCGCCCAAATATCTTGTTCCTTGCCTCGATAGGATTTGCCCTGGAGGACTTCAGGCGCCGCATAATCTATTCTCAAGTGTCAACAAAATCCGTGAGAAACTATTGAGTGACTTACCAATGGTTCCCACAAAGACATCGAATGGACCATTCTTGATGTAAGCCGCGCTTCCGAAATCGATCAGTTTAATCCTACCTTCGCCGTCGAGAATCACATTTTCATCCTTAATGTCTCGGTGGACAACCAACGCTTTCGTGTGGAGGTGGTGAATAGCATCGACAACCTGCCGGAAAATGTTTCTGCACTCGGATTCGTCCATGTTCGCTTTTAACTCGATGTAGTCGAAGAGGTCCATGCCAGGAAGCCCGTGTGGCATCATTTCAATGTAATAATTGATGTCGTCCTCAAAAAACCCTTCCATTTCCACTATATTGGGATGTTTGAAGCCGTCTCGGCGCAGATAATCTAGGACATGGATCTCTAACGGGACCGTACCTAGACGGCGATCGCGAGTCCACGTATCCACAAGAATCCTCTTCTTTGTAACGTATTTCAAAACGACCTTTTTGGCAGGGTTCTTTTTCACTCGAGCAAGTTTTACTTCACCATACGCCCCTTGCCCCATTTCTTCGAGAATCACATAGTCGGAGATGGTTCTCTTCTTAGGGGGCTCTTTTGTACTCATATGCTTTAGCTCGGGTACAGGTTGCACCGGCTTGTCTGTGAGAGGCTCTGATGCTGCCTCGCTTAGCTGTTGGCTTAGAGTCGACGAAGGAATTTTGGTCTCCACGGACACCTGATCTGGGTTTGTGGGGGACATATGAGGGGTTTCTGATGACTGCGTGTCCGATACAGGAGTATTCGAGGGGCTTCTCGCTTGAGAGTCAGCCTGCGCTGGTGAAAAGCTCGCCGCGCCTGTGGCATGGATCTGTCTTGAGTAGGTGACCCATAGTGCATAAGCCAATTCAGCAACGGCGAAAGTGTCACCTTCTTCAGAGTCATCGGTCTGTTCAACAGGGGACTGCTCTTGTTGCTCGGGGAAAATCGTCCCGCTCTTAACCACGCGCAACTGAACGTCGACGGCGATTGTTGAACCGTCGCGATGCTTGGCAGTAAGACCGGTAGGCTCTAAAAAGACCGATGCGACATTGGCCTTGCCTTCACGGAGAATGGACAAGGTCCTTGCCCTACGGAAGCTATGTTCTGGGATCACCATTCCATCTTCAAGGGGCACACTTTCCTCCTCTATGAGCACATTTAAGAACTCGTCGAATCCCGGAATTAGATCATTAATATGTAATCCCTCGGGCCGCTCGTAGCCGAAAAGGGCTGCTGAGAATACCGAATTGGAACTAATAACCTTCAATGTTGACGATGCGAGTACCATCATACCTGCAACATGTGGGAAACTGGAGATCCGTAAAATACCTTCTTCATCTTTGGTGACAGTGACGGGGAAAGAAGTTCCGGCGGACGTCTGAGCAGCGAAATGTTTTAACTCGGAGATTTTTGTCAAGCGTTGATCCACCGGTCCCTCCAGACATTCTTTCGGAAGACGAGGCAGAATCTCCGTGATGGGCTTCCCAGGCTTCACTATGTTTCGACCCCAAATCTTATCGATATCTCCATCGGCATCTGCGATATTCGATGACTTATCACAACGGAGGTAAGCAACATCTTCTTGAATCTCCTCCAGCACCCAGATTAAACCTCCGCGCTTTTCCATAACCCAGATACTAGCGGAGCCCCTTGCTCCATTACGTTTCTGGATCGGTACTACGTCTCCACACAGCAGAACCCCACGCGACTTGGTAGCCGGGTGATTGAGGTGCCGTGTTATACGTGTGCTAGACCCATAGCCATCATCGGTTTGAGCCCTTCTTGCCCGAGATGGCGGTTTACTGAGAAGTTGAGCCGTGACACCATTGCCCATTCCCATCGATCTGGGATTTACCGGCGTCATCCGAGGTCTATCAGAGGACTGAAGCTTAGCCGCGACATCAGTGGAGGGATCTTGAAGCTTGGATTCTAGCCACTGTCTGCGGTCTTTCTGTACGACTTCCAGGATACTTAATTTGCGAAGTTCCGCTTGTGTCACTCCGAAGATAAGACATGACAAATCATTAGCCGCCAAGATGGTCCATGGAGAACGAGACTCGGTCCTAAACACGGCCTGTGATACTGGGGTCCATTTGCTGCTATGGGTGTGCAAGGCCGATACCGGAAATCCAAATCCCGAGGTGGACACGCTGGAGGGAGAGAAAGGATCAGTAGTCGAGTAGGGTTGCGCTAGAGTTTCCATCAGCTTGCTCTGGAGGGTAGCAGAGCTAACATCCGTGTATGTACGTTTTAAGCTTACGCGCCTGGATGTGGGGGTGGATCTTCTACCTCGCTTTGGGATCGGCACCTGGGGTCCGGACAAATCGCTCACGGAATCTGACTGCTCTGCCATCGAGGCATGTTCTCGAGGCAACTCCTTTATATCGGCCATCGGACGCTGGAACTCGGAAAATGCTTTGTCAAAGACGTTGCCGCTGTCCACAACTGCCGGACCAGTTAATGGACCTCGTGCGGCGTAATTGTATCGATCCTCCTTGCTGAAGACGCTCGCTTTCGACAGGAGATCCACAACCCCTTCAACGTCGGTATCGCCGTGCATGCGAGCCTGCGCATTGACGATCCCGGGGTTGCTAGCAGCCCATCCAAAGCGATCACGCATGAAGTCTATGGATCGTTTTAGAATATTCTGGCGAGTGTGAAGCAGTTCCTCCGATTGTTGAGCAAACGAGAATGAGTGCAAAGATTCGCAGGGAAATCGGTGAAGGTCCTCTAGGGCACCCGCATCGTTCAACGAAATTCGAGTGGAATAGGTCCTTGTTGTTGACCGGGAGCGTGGTGAGGGCGAGTGGCTTCGCGGTGTTGGAGGAATAAGTGACGAGGTGGACATGTTCGGAAGCGTCAGAACTCGCGAAGACTGACGTATACGATCCAGACCCGAGGGGCCAATGCCAGGTTCATGTTCAATTAAGGATGACCTGCAGAGAAAGGGAGAACAAAAAGGAAAGATATTCTTAGTCTCTTGTGTTGCTACTGTCGCATCTAACGATAGCGAAGCAAGGAGGTGCGCCCCGTCTGTGATTAACATACCTTGTTGAAACATGGTCATAAGATGAAAGTGCTTCCACAGGACATTTCACCGATCCATCTACACGATCCGTATCATGTTTTATAAATGGGTCTGTCTCTGGCGATTCCGAAAGGGGGCCTAGAGGGGACGATAATGGGCTTGGTTCACCTATTCACCGCATACAGTCAGCACGGCAGCTTCACTTTCATTTATTCATTGAAAAATCATAAACGTGCATGAATGGCGAACGGCGCTAAAGAATTATGTCGAGAAAGGTCCTGTCGGTCTCACTTCACTCCAATCTCTCACTTTCTCCCCCCCTTTTAATTTGTTTCTTTCCCCAACATGTTGTGGTATTAATTCTTGACTTCCCCAAGCTTTCAAACACAACAGAGCCTCGACCATATCTTGTTTCGCGGCCAGGAACACCCCCGTCATTAAAGCGCTCCGGGGAGGGGTTTGACACACAACACAAGACTAAATTAGAGGAAACGGTATAGATAAAGATAAGAAAGAAAAAGGAAAAAGCCCTGACTAACCATCGGGATTATACGAAGTCGACCCCATATTTTCCCCAAAAGGTAACAATATAGCGACCAATATCGGTCGGGCCGATTGAAATCGGACGGCTTAAAATCGGCGCAGACCTCGAATATAAACAAAAAAAAAAAAGACTAACAATCTGAAAGAAAAAAAAAGCCGTTGTGACCTATACTGCTACATGGAATGACGGTAAAGCACGAGGGACCACAGAAAAAAATATGTTCAGTGAGTGGATGGAAGTATCTTTTTTTTTGTCTCCCTTGTTATTTTTTTTCCCTGTTCCCTTTTTGCTTTTTTTTTCCCTGGGCGGGATCGTTTGGATTTTTTAAAAAAAAAGTAGTCGGCGCACTGGGACTTGTTACCGCGATCGATCAAAATATCAACCCACCCTGCTTATTTCTGGTTTTTTTCCGTGACTCTCTCGGGACTAAAATGGGTCGATCAGCCGCCGAGGGTGAAAAAGTTGACTTTAAAAGGTGTCAGCGGACAGTAAAAAGAGAACTGGAGAGAGCAGCTGCCTGGTGAGGTCACAGGTACCAATCCGGAGTACGGTTCGCGAAGGAGACGAAGCACGCCGAAGAACTAGCACGTAGTAGTGTACCCCATATATTTTGGTGTCTGTCCACTTTCATAACAATTGCAGGGTTTCTTTTCTTTGAAGAACAACAACAACAACAACAAAAAGAAAAAGGGCTCAATAGGGGGCTTTTCTTTTCTTTTCTTTTTTTTTTTTCACCTTTCTTTTCTTTTCTTTTCTTTTCTTTTCTTCCTTTTCTAGCCTTTGCTAAGCCCTTTTCTGCTTGCGTAAGGGTTGGGTTTATTGTAATAAGACCAGATCAAAATTCCACTAGGGATGGTGGGGAAAAGGGGCGTGGAAAAGAGAGGAAAAAATAGAAAAATAGTATCAAAGCCACAATGATGAACAACCAATTAATCATAAGATAGCAATGGATTAAACGGTGAACACACGAAGAAAAGTGTTTGGAAGCAGAGGAGGGGACTAATTGAGAATAGTGAGGGGAAACACTTGGTTGCTGTGGGGAATGAATGAAGGTGTTTGACAACTTGAATGTGAAGACAAATTGTCTAATTGTGGTCCCTTATCCCTTTTTTTTTTAGGGTCCCTTGTTCACCTTTCTTTTTGATGGTATGATTAAGAAGGGGAAGTACCGGCTGTGGTATGAGTAAAAAAACAAAATGTATAAATAAATTCCCAATAGTAATTAAGAAAAGAATAAGGGAGATGCAGAAAAAAAAATTACATAGAATCATGAAAAGAATGAAGAAAGAAAAGTGGTACGGTACTGAGGGGAACTCGAAATTATTTCAGATCGAAAAAAAAAAAAAAAAAAAAAAAAAAAAAAAAAAAAAAAAAAAAAAAAAAAAAAAAAAAAAAAAAAACTCATGATCTTCTTTTCCCCTCTCTTTTTTGTAACCTGATACAAGTGCCCAAGGGGACAAAGTGGTCAGAAACAACCCAAGAATGGTGATGTAATTTTGCAGATTGCGAATGACACACTTTCCGGGCAACATGAGTGTGATCTTGAAAAAAAAATAAACCCCGGTTGAGACTTCTTCGGAGTTCGGAAATCCAGCCGCATGGGAATTTGTTTCTAAACCTTCTCCTTGTTCTTTCCCTTGTTGCCCCCGTTGTTTTGTTTTAGGATCCTTGTATTAGTTTTTCTTTTCTATAACAAAAAAAAAAATAAAAAATAAAAAATAAGGCTTCATCTGTGATGAAAATCTGTGTGTCAAATCTGAACCACAGCTAATCTTCGATTTTCTCTCCGAGTGTGGTTCCAAACAGCCAACGAGATCGTCTCCTCGTGCCAGATCTTCACACTCACAGAGGTTGCTTGGAAATTTGGTACACACAATAGTCTAAGGCCCATCGGTGCCAAACTTCGACGATCAACGGTGCAGATCAGCCAGTCATCGGTGTACACTTTAGTGCTAAATAGCCCAAAGGTAAAATTCACACTGTACTCCGAGTATACTTTTTCGAGTTGGGTAAAATCTGGTTCCTGGGACCGATCCAAGGAAAGGTAATGGAAAAGAAATTGTTTAAGACTCAAATCGTTATCATTCTCTTATGTTTCATATGTTTCTGTGACAATAGCAAGGGCTCCACTTCAGTAGCTGCTCCGTACAGACCCTTTCTCATGTAATTCGTTAGTATCCTACTACTTAGACTACACCGTAGCTTTCTATGTGGAGGTGGCAAACCCTAGTAAAATAGGCCTCCCGCGGCATGCGCCTGGGTAGATTCATATGTAAAAGCAGCCAATAACGGCCTTCTAATTGTCCAGAAAATATATGCGCTATGGTCATGACGGCATAAGGGGGGCGATTTGCTCCTAATTACATGACAGCAGTGTAAGGCTAGGGCTAGAAACACAAACTCGGGTATATGGGATCGATAATAGGAAAGCCGAGGTGGCAGGGCGGAAGGGGAGACGGGAAACAACTAGAGAGGGTACAGGGAGAAAAGCAAATCCACTATCAATTTACTGCCGGCTTTTGGAACCTCGGAGACTTCCCATGGCTAATTCATCGGATTCGGCATATGGTCGCTTCTGCTCTTCGTCCCCCTTACCAAATAGAGTGTTTGATTTGTTGTGCCGAGTTTGCTCGGGAGGTACAGATGCCGGACTCACAAAACTAGAAATGTGTCGATTGCCACCGAGCATCCACGCGAATTCGGAGTCTGCCAAAGACGGGCGCGCTGCTGGTCTCAATGGCTGCGACATAGGGACTTGAGCTCGATCATGAGCCCTGAATTCTCCTTCAAAGGAAGATCTAGATGACCTTCCGGATTCTCCTACTCTACTGGTAACGGATGGAGAGCGCTCGACCTTTTCATTTCCGGTGTCTCTTTCGGTAGATTGCGAGTGAACAGAAAGTTTACCGGAAGCTGCATTCCCAGTGACGTTTGGGGATAACCCTGCAGAGCGTATATTTATCGAAGAGTCTTCCAAGCATGTTTGAACTGATTGTACCCTAGAAAGGGCTTCTTTCATGGCGTCCGCTGTGGTTTGGTCGAGCCCTTCTGCCTTCATCATACGAGAGCGGATATCATTTAACGCATGGCTTAAAGACTTTGCAAGCGTTCTATTTCTTTCTTCGAGATCTTGGACTTTGGTTTTCAATTGGGTAGATGGATCAGGTTCGCGCACCCATCGCGTATCGGAGTAACGGCTTGGAGGTGAGCTGTACCTCATCACACGGGGATTATGTTCCGACTGAATCGTCTGCATGTTCCTTTTCGCCTCGCTCACTGCCCCGCGAACAGCCTTTGCTACGCCCCACGATTCAGTTCGTCGCTGAATCCCTTCGGAAACATCTTGGAAAAGAGTTTCAAGGCTCTTGGGGCTGTTTCTCACTGGAGATCTGGAAGGAGAGTTGGCCTCGCTCATATCCCTTGCATCACCTCGTAGATGATGTTTTCTTCCGGTGAACTGCGTAGTGCCTGTTTGGCCCAGATGTTTTGGGAGGTCTGGTGGCTTCCCTGAATACTTAGAAATAATGAAAGCTCCTCTGTCAGGAGTTGGATTCTGTTCCAGGTATAATCCATCTAGTACAAAACTGTACGGCTCATGGGGATGAGGAGAGGGGTAGCGAAGTAACATCATCAAGACAGTCGAGGAATCAGCGCTCAGCACTAGAAAATAGTCAATATAGCTGCTGCAAAGTAGTGGAATATAACTGACATTGCCAACGAATTCGTAGCAGCATTGCAATACACACAAAATCAACAAGCTCCGGACGCAGCCCCTCTGAAAAGAGGAGATCCCACAAGACGAGGACGTCTTCAAAAGGAAATTCACGGCCAAAAAGTAAGCGCATCCAGCGGCTTTTCAGATTAGCAACCTCATCAACTCAGGAAAGAAAGGTATCACATACGTAAGGAAGATTTGGGGTAGAATTTCTTGCGCTTGTAAATGATCTGCCAGCTCCATGTCTGTGGTCGCCAAGAGTTCGTTATGAATATATTGACATTGATTAACGATCGGTATGACGTCCATTTGCCCGTTCGCAGACCGTTGTCTATTGTGCTCATAATATACCCGGGTAGTTTGCATAACAGAGCAAAACAATGTAAATGAGTCGTGCTCGACATAGCTACCGTCAAGAAGCTGCAGCATCATTTCATCATCCTCTCCGGTCCCTTGGAGACCATCTGGCGAGTCCTTTCCAGCAGCATCTCTATCAATTACCCATAGAATGGGTGCTAATAGCTCATGCATACCTTGACGGTAGCCCAAGTCCGGATTTAGCTTTGCATAAATAAAGAGTATGTCAGTCATTTTCGCCTTCGTTACCGGTTCCCGGAAGAAGAAGTTCTCCTGCAGGCATCTGTCTACATCCTGAGCTATATCCGCCCTCATCTGCTCGTCGTGTCGTATAGTCTGCCAAGGGGACTGGAGCGAAGGCTCGTTAGAGTTGCTAGTCCCGGCACGCTATACTAACAAACTGCTGATAGCATACCTCTTCGTCATCCGCTAGCGGGTCAACCGTCGACTGTAAGTCATCGGGATGCTCGATGTACTTCATGAAGTGAGATTTGAGGGCGGTATAAGTGCTTCGCAGTTCGGTTATCCTCTGGGGCCATTGCGCCCGCTCCAGATTATCGAAGAGCAGAAATGCCTATAGAACTGTAAGCCTAGTTTTTAAGTCCTGACTTCTAACGGCCAAAAGCGCGTACCTTCCAGCATATTGATCGGAGTCCATCGTTGCAAAGGCTCTCTCCTTGTTCTGATTTAAGCGCGGTCCTGAGGTCGGAAGTAGTGTCATTGTCGCGGAAGAGGTGGCTCCATCGGTGCCTGGGGTGGGGAACATGGTGCTGTTAGAGTGACTTTCCAAGGGCAATATGATTTTAATGCATATATACCTTAAGTCCTCGATACTCTTCATTTCCCCATGCGATATGTAGACAAGATAATGTGGGTTGATTCAATTGGGGGGTGATCAATGAAGAGAGCGCGAAGATACCCGCTAGTTGGTTGTGTCTCTAAACACGATAAATGACGATCACCTGGTCGCCGCGGAGGTTGACCCGCCACCAAAGAACTGTCCTGTTTTTCCGCCTATTTCCTCCCCGCTATTTTGAAAATTACCGTAGCTCGATAGGTATCACGAGGAACCTTGGACATAATGTCGGCCGATTTGTTTGCGGAATTCGGATTCGGAACATCTTCCAATCGATCTCAACAACAACAACAGCTGCGGGTAGCTCGACCCTCTGGAACAGCATCTCTTATCCCCGATCTAGAACCGACTGACAATAATCACCATTTCTTTTCAACCGATGCTACACCGAGAGTGTTTCCGAGCCATCAAAATACAATCGGGAAATCTTTGCCAGTCCATAGCAAAAATGACAGCGATATTCTTTTTGATGCAACTTTGGAAACCCCCCCGGACGATGAGAGCGATGATTGGGGTGAATTTGAGTCCGCGGACGTTCCACCTAGCCAAAGCATACCACCGAATACCATTCCGACAACACGGACTATTAACCATCAAAATCGTTCAAATAAATCTACAACATCTACCGATCCACTCGACCTGTTTGAATCGTTGTCAGTAAAGGACAATATACCACCGACCCCGTCTCAAAATACCACTACACTTGTCAATGATACCCCTGGACCCCGCAACCAACACATTGCGTCTAGCGCTACCGCAATTACCGAGCAAGAAGACGTCTTTGATGAATGGGGGGATTTTGTAGATGGCCCACCTATAGACACTCACAGTATAGGGGGTCAAGCGTCCAGCCATCAGAAGAAACCAATCAATAATAGGAAGGCCAACACTAAACCTGAAGCGAAGGACTCTTCAAGCTTTAAAATGTCGGGCAATGTCGTGTCGCCGGCTCAGGTCCGCCCAACGAACATACCACCGCCGGCTGTCTTGTTAGAGTTGTTCCCTCGACTCTTTGAACAACTCCGAGAAGAAACAGCTGAAGCAAAGAAAAATGTCCATGATAAACAGAAGGTGGAGGATGTATCTTCACTAATACTTTGCACCTTAAAGTCGGCAGCACGAGTAATTGCAGGCCGTACTCTGCGATGGAAAAGGGATACCATCCTGAGTCAAAGCATGAGGATCGGTCCTGCACGCGCAGGAAAGTCTGGAGGTATGAAGCTGAACACGGTCAATAAAAACGAGGATATCAAGGAGCAACAAGAAGCGGTTGATGTGATTTCTACATGGCGTGATCGGACTGCTCTCTTCAATTCTATAGTCCAAGCCTCTGGGAAACGTCCAGTGCATGTTGTCCCCCCAACTATTCGGGTGATCACTGCCACCCCTGCACAAGGGGCTCTTAAAGCCTCCCATGCTTGTGCACTTTGTGGTCTGAAAAGGGACGAACGCTTGCCTAAGGTGGACGATCAAGTGGAGGATAGCTTTGGGGAATGGTGGACCGACCATTGGGGACATACTGACTGCAGACAGTTCTGGGAGACTAACGTAAATTTACTCGGCCAACGTTGAACAAATTTTGCGGGAGACACTTGTCATTTGATGTCCTTTGCGAGACCCAAGCTCATGGGACTGAAATAGGAGAAGTATTGTCCACCAGCGCACTGATATGGTTCTACAAGGCTTGAATCAAGTCCCCTTCCTATCAAGGACCGTTTTCGGTATACATCGTCAACTTGTCGACCACCCCTGTGTGTTGATGCTCAAGCGATTAGAAAGTCGAGATGATCGGGACTCATTTCGCAATTAACCGATTAACCTTTGTAGGATGATGGATTTGTTTTTCTGATACGTTCCCGCCAGTAGAAATACAACAGCGCGGTTTGGACCGTAGTATTCTACAACTTTACAACCACTTGAGCGGAAAACCGGGATAATAAATTGCATATAACATGCCCTGCTATGTTCCAGAGAAAGTGAGGTGCAAGGGTAGACTATCCAATGTATTGACTCCTCGGTCGCATGGAAAGATTCACCACACTTCCACACGTTGAATGATTTGATCCTCTATCAAACAGAGAGAGATATAGAACAGCATACAAAAATTATGTCTATATAATGAATTTGCATTCCATATTCGCCAGGCTTTCAAAAAGCCTCTGGCTCATACCCATACAAATATAAGTTCAACGCGACGGAAAAGAGAACCAATATACCACACCCCAGCATATAGTATTGGCGCTTGGGCTTCACCAGACCATAAAAGATCAACCAGATGCCGAAAAGTGGCTCCGCGAAAGACACTATCCGAAGAGTAATCAGCAAAGTAATTGATGTCGATTGGCCATAAAAGCTCCTTACAGTTCATTTCGGACTCCACAAAACTTCCAGTGTGGTATCCCATGACAAGTAGAAATAGCACCACCATTACGCCTAGTAGTAGAATAAGGCATTAGCATGATTGAACTTGCTGCCCTTATTTGATTCAGAGATAACTTACAGAAGCTGAACTTTCCCAGGGGTGACTTCTCCCAAACTTCATTTTGGTCTTCGGCGACACTCCGGAAAAGGCAGAGCCCTACATCTACACCGAATATTGCCTGGAAGTACGCCAGGTCTGCATCATGAAGTTCAACGCCCCGTCCTACTCGCCACGAACGGGCACTTTCTTCTGCAAATTTCTCATCCGTAAGGTGCTTAGATGTGAGGGTCTGGATGATATATCTCCGGACTTCTTCGGGGCTGGCAGATTGGGCGGGGAGTTGGGCCATTTTTAAATCGAATATAGGAGGTTGTAAAAAGAGTTCTTGATGCTGGTTGTCCGAACAAAGCTGATAGTGGGGAGCTCACTTTTATTTATAAGGATTCGGGTGCCCTAAGAAGCGGCTGGTCAGGTAGACTTAGATCTAAAGTGGATCGTCCGGATCATGGTGGACCGCTGTAATAAATACCCTTTGGCCAGATAGGCTTCACCGATCTTTCATCCATGAGTCGGGAGGATTTGGGCGTCGTTTGTTCTATGAAATGGGTCGTGGTTGATCTAGATCTACCCACTAAGTTGGTAGCCGTATCATCTAACTGCTTTTGATTTTTTCCATTTTCTAAATACATTGTTTTGTCGCTTGCTTGCTTATGACAGTTATGGTCCTTGGTTGGCGATTATGCCATTGATCCTATCCCGTTAATATGAGTGTTTCCAGTAAGTGGAATTCTGCGATGCGTCGCTCAATAGACACGGTAAGATTGACAGGATCTGGCAACACACAGCAAACGGCTACTTTACATTGCAAAGGCTTTTTTTGAAAATAATAATAATAATCCAAAGGACGGGGATAGTAGGTCTAAGACACTATGAATCGCTCAAGGATTTATAGTGACGTATGAGCAGCGGCCCGCACCCGCACAAGCGGAGTAATGGATTACATCCAGTGGCGCCTGAAGCTTGATCGGCTGGGTGGGGCCTAGTAGGGCACTTGCCAGTGTGAAATATACCTATTTGAAAGCAGGTCTATTCTAACATCTTTTGTCCAGTCTCACCCTGGTCTCTTACGTTACAGCCTCTAGTGTCCACTCTCTGCTACAACATTCCAAGTTTTTGGCTGCTAAAAAACATTCCCAAGGTACCATCCTAGGCTAATATTGCCCGGATACCCTGTGGATTTTCTCTTTGTCCTATTAGGGCAATTAGATCTCCGTGAGATCCTTTTTGAACGATCTTAGTTGTAAAACATCATTGCTGACCACTGCTCTGTTGGGGCTAGGCCGCCTAGTGCCCGGTGAGGCAGCCTATGAAGTGTAAGGAGAGGGAACAAGGGATTCAGGGCGTAGTACAGCCACCTGCATTAGACTAGACTAAGCGAAGGTTCCACAGCTCTATCCTAGATGTTTGAGACAAACGTTCATCAATTTCTGGGTGAATTCGGGATTGACTTGTTGCTGATTGTAGAAATGATCAAGAGATATAATGGAAATGACTACTTCTGGCAAAAGAGCCACGAATATGAGTAGAGCTTCTAGTTACATTCCTTGATGAGTATATTGTGAAAAATATAGATCTGATTTAGTCTAAGCGATACTATCCACATTTTAATCATTTAATAAAGTAGGAGAAGCTAGTTCATAGCCCTTTCATGCATTATCAAAGTTCAGGAGGGTTCACAGCTTGGAGACCTCTATGTTTCATTCTACTTAGATAGGCTTATGAGACGCTCTGAATTACCGTACAGGTGCGCTTTCCCTAAGACACTAACAGCTTCAGGCCTTGTGACGGATGGTAGTACAGCACGGTAGCCTGAACCTTTAGCCTTCTATGGCTTTGATTACTATAACCTAGTTTTCACTTGATGTACTAGCTTGTTTGGAACTTTCTGGGCAAAGCTAGTTATCTTTATTATCTTAGTATTGAGATGGTCTAGCAGAACACAGAGTTGTTTATAATACGGGCACCTTAATCCCAGAGAATAACTATAATAACAAATCTAAGCTACATTATTGAGACTATGAATACGATAGCCTGGTATTTGAAACATGCAATAACTTTGTGTGTTATAAGAAAGAGTGCTTAAAATACACAGAAAGCTTATTATTATTATATACATAGTATTAACTAGAAATTAGGGTCTAGTGAATTACAAAAGCTGTGTAAAAATATGTCAATAGTAACATAGTACACAAATCCCACAGCTACACAGACTTGCGAGACTGGGTATGAATGGAACGCACTTCTGTGGTGATATGATGTCTTAATATTGGTAACTCGACTGCTTTATCATATAGATGTTGCAGCCCGAATGTTGCTCTAAAGCCAACTGCAGTGGAATTATGAAGGGGCCTGCTTATACATAGCAATGTGTATAGATTATATACACTCGATTTGGTATTTTGTCATCGCGTTCTAATAATTTTCTCGCCACTGCATGTGAACGTGACAATATAGTTCGACAGTATGTTGGAAATGGCCCTAAAACAGCACGAGCCCATCGCTTTGAGGTACAGCATATGCCCAAGTAGGAATATGGTGCTTCCCCTTACTTAACTCAGTCTTTTTATTTGCGGAGAACTGTAAAACCAAGTCAACAATGTTTACAAGTCAAAGACAGTACGAGATCTAAAGACCCCTGAGAACAATTTCGATATTACTCATGAATTAAATATATCAATAATTCTAATTAATTAGGGACAGCAAATGAACAAACTCAAAAATAAACTCCTTTGCGTAAAGACGTCAGTTAAAAATGTAGGTACGATAAAATAGTGGCTCTAGAATGGAAGATAGTTTGCGGGTCGGGTCTGCGATAACAGCGATAAGACACCCAAATACTACTCCGAGTAACTAGTCCTCAAAGGGTCTGGTGCGGGGGTAAAGCATGACTTTAACTCCGGCATTTCCCCCCCATAGATACATACATACATACCTCCTGTAATTTACAATGCGGACCTGAGGCAGCTGCCCGATGGTCAGCCTACGGCTCCGGACAACCACCGACTCATTGTCTACCTGGACTGGTGATACCATTATTCACTTCTTATCACCCGACCACTCTTCATATCTTCCCACACTCTGCTGTATCCAGTCATCTATCTTTTGTTAGTAACCAAAAAGTTATTTAGATATATCACCCCGTCCTTTGATCTTCCCACCTCACTCCCACCTAACTTCAGCAAGTCGGACCGCTACTAGTCTGAAGACCAGAGTCGTACTCAGCCTAGCCTTCAACCTCCATCTAAATTTAGAAGGGCTAGGTTCTCCAGTACACTTTGCTTACTATCGGTTCTCAATCCTATTCGAGCTTTTAAACCTGATCCGTACCTCAACAACGGTTGTTGAAGTCGCGGCCACATCGGGTTCCCCTCACGAAAGACATCAATTTCAGGCAAGGCGGGGTTTTCAGAAAGAAACATTTACATTGTTCTTATTCTATTCCCCTCTGCCACATTTACTTCCATTTTAGACCAAATCCGCCTACACACCTTATTTCGTGTCGAGCTCACATTTCAGGGAGAGGTATCCCCAGCTGCTGGCAGTGGAGATAGAAGGCTAGGACATATCATAATGGGTCTCGCATACAACGTTTACCTCACTGCCAATAAAATCTTCGGATGCAAGCAGTGCAAGACGCACCTTGCGGATTATGATGATATCATCAGCCGAGTAGGTGTTCTTTCACTCTACCTTTCAGCAGACCAGAACATGGGCTGACATTTTTGCTCTGTCTAGAACTTCCGAGGTCAGCATGGCAAAGCCTACCTTTTTAACAATGTCGTCAACATCACTCAAACCGAAGCCATGGAACGTAGCATGACAACTGGGAGACATATTGTTCGCGATATCGCTTGCAGGCAATGCAGGGAAACGGTAGGGTGGAAGTATGACAAAGCATATGAGGCCAGCGAGAAATACAAGGAAGGGAAGTTTATCCTTGAAGAAGAGCTTCTGTGTGTGGTGTGCTGAGACTCAACTCCGCGGAGAGACGTACGGTAACAAGACATGCCCGGTTATTGTGAGACCTTCACGGAAGAATTTGCTGCTGCAGTTACAAGGATTGGTTCATCCAGCAAGCGTCAAGCGTTTCCAAATCATGGTGTAAGGCAAGGGCGTTAAGTGGAGCATTGGTGTCTTTTTTTTCTTATTGTTGTTTTCTGTTCTTTTTTTTTTTTTTTTTTTTTTTTTTTTTTTTTTTTTTTTTTTTTTTTTTTTTTTTTTTTCCCCTCCTTGGTCGACTTATGGGAGCTGAATTTCACAGCACGGAAGCTTTGGAGTATTTGAGGCCTCAAATTTGGTCAACACAGGACCTTATGTGTCATGCATGTTGAAATTCAGGATCACGACAATTCTGCTATCGCTATCTTGTCCTATCGAGCTGTTGGATCAGATGATACATTCATTTCGTAATGTTTCAAGTCATCTCAAATAACGGAGTGCACTATGTCCCTAAACTTATCGCCTGAATAGGTCAAGTCACAGACCAACTGCGCCCTAATGACGGCCCTCGGATGTTCTAAAATCTGCCTGTTGGGCTTTAGAGAAATAATCGGGATTCAAGAAGTGTCAGCCCCACAATTCTCATCGAGGGGCAATGAAATTGCGGTTGCGGTTCATCGGATGTGGGGGTGCCTGTCCTCCTAACGGCACATTTAAATTCAATAACTCGGCTTTCTTTGCAACAAATTCTCTTGTCCCTTGTGTAGACCTTTTGCCGAAATCATTATGACTGCAGAAAATAAGATGCGTGCAGTGGTGTTCCACAGCCCCTTCAAAGTGGCCGTTGAAGAGCGACCCATTCCTAGGGTTGAAGACCCGGGAGATATTGTGGTTAAAGTTACATATACGGCCCTTTGTGGAAGGTAACAAGAATATGGACTTTTTCAATTGTTCCTTTCGCCAAAGAGCACTGTAATTTACAGCTCGCTCCAGATGATCGGCAGCTAATATCAAGGACAGTGATCTTCATACATTCCGTGGCGTGGAGCCCTCTGGCACCGGGTTTATCATGGGCCATGAAGTTACAGGTGAAGTCGTTGGAGTCGGTAGTGGCGTCAAGTCGATCCAGAAGGGTGACATGGTTGTGAGTTCTTTCACAACTTCTTGGTAGGTCAAGTTACTATACACATACCTTACGGTATAAGGAAGCTACTGGACAGGGAACTTAGAGAACTCCATCCTTCTTCTTCCCGGATTATTTCAATAGTGTCTAAGTGTCAATGTTTTTCATAGTGGCGAGTGTTTCTATTGCAAGCAAGGTTTTTCTTCGCGTTGTGAAAAGAACATCCTCTTCGGTTGTGACCATCTGGACGGTGCACAGGCCGAATATGTGAGTCAAAACACCGCACGTCAGTACTAGACGGATAATCTTACAGCGATGAACCTTGATAGATCCGCATTCCACATGCAGATGGCACTGTCATGAAAACCCCCGAGGGCGTTGAGGAAAAGTACCTCGTGCTCATGGCGGACATCTTCCCGACAGGGTATTTTGCTGCTAGCAATGCATTCAAGGGCTACACTCAGGAACAAATCTCCGAGCAAACGGTCGTGCTCATTGGCTGCGGACCAGTCGGACTTTGTGCCTTGATCAACGCCCTCGAATACAAACCCAAGCATCTGTTGGCAGTCGACTCTGTGCCGTCAAGACTTGAGCTAGCAAAGTCTCTCGGAGCTGAACCATGGAATTTCCAGCTGGATCGCGCGGGTTTAGACCAGCGAGTCCAGGAGCTGACAGATGGACGAGGTGCCGATGCTGTTATTGAAGTGGTTGGATTGAGTCCCGCGCTGAGAACGGCCTATGATCTGCTGCGGCCATGGGGCACGATCAGTAGCGTAGGAGTTCATAACGGAGAGGTATGGGCCTTGACTATATTAGTCCTACGTCGTGAACTTTTTGTGATACTAAACCGTATCTAGATTCCATGGGATGGTAATGAGGCTTATAACAAGAATTTGAGAGTACAGATGGGGCGATGCCCTGTGAGGTCGGTGTCTCCTCAGGCTCTGGAAGTCTTGAAGAAGAACCAGCATAAATTGGGGTGGGTTTCCTCTATCTTGTCCTCCCCTCTTATTTTGACCACTTGTGATTCGGACCGGTGGCTAACAGGAGTAGATTCATGGCGGACAAGATCATGCCACTCTCCCAGGCTGTGGAGGGTTACGAACTTTTCAATGCCATGAAAGTGCAGAAGGTGATATTTGAAGCAGGTAAATAGACTTTGAAACAAAGGATACTAGTAGAAATCGGTGTATAGTAGCATATAAATATAAACCTTTGAAGTTGTACCTAGTATTTGACATGGAAGTGATTTTGCTACTCTTTGTTGTCAGGTTTATATTTTCATTATTAAACTTCCTTCATTGTTAGATTCATTATTGACACACTCTTATTTTTATCCTTTTAGCCCTAGTTTTGATGGTTGATGGTGAATCAATTTGGATCACCCACCACGGGGCTATACATATCAGTGAAAGAAGGACCAGAAGCCAATGATAAATAATAGAATAAAATTAGGAATACTTTGGAGAAATGCGAAAGAAAAGAAGAAAACAGGGACAAAAAGAAAGAAACGCAATCAACTACCGCCCAAGACAAAATGAAATAATTAAGAAAATGAAATAAAAAAATAAATAAAAAAGTTGCAGTAGTAGAAAAAAGCAAACTAAAAATTGATTTCTTTCCGCGTGTCCAGCCAAAAAAAAAAAGTCTTTTTTTTTAATATTTTTTTTTTTACGCCTCTTCTGTTCTTCTCTTCCCTTTTCTTTCCTTTTCTCTTCTCCTCCAACCTATTCATCTTTCCGCCCTCCTCCTCTCCTTCATCTTCACTACCTTCCCTTCACCTCGCTTCCTCTTACACCTCCTCTCATCCTCCCACCTCTTTTTCTCTTTCTTTCTTTCTTCATCCCTTTCTTTTCCCTCTCACCTACCGTCATCTCTCTTTTCTCCTCCCGCTTTTCTCTTTGCCTCCCCCACCCGCAAACCCCTCTGATTCCACTGGTATTCCTTTACCCCCTCCTCTTCATCCACTGGTTGATTTTCCCATTGTTTCCCCCCTCATCCGGTTCCTTGACCACCAGTAATTGACTATCACACAACTTTCTCCTCATTTGAACTGCGCCACCACTTTCACCCTTAGGTAAGTTATCACGGCAAATCTGCTCGGCCCTACGTCAGCATTCTGATTCTTTTGCTTTTGTTTTTCACCACCACTTGTTTCGGATGATGTCTGTCGCGCAATTTTATTCGTGGGATCCACAGACATGAATTCTTCACACTACGCGACTACTAAGCGGCGTGAATGTTCTCATTGACCCTTATCCTTATTTTCTAGTCATCGACATCCCTTCTTTTCCCACTCCGTATATTTCCAAATATCTGTGCTTTTCTCGACACAATGGACGCCACCGATCTTCACGATACCCCTGTTGTTGATGAGACCATGAGCGACGCCGTCAATATGGTCGACGAGGGCGACATCGAGGTCACCCCGAAGACCGAAGAGGAGTACGCTCAATCCATGTTGACTCTCCGCGCGATTGTTTCTTCCAAAGAAGCTGGTGTAATTATCGGCAAGGCGGGCAAGAACGTGGCGGATTTGCGCGATGAGACCGGTGTCAAGGCCGGCGTGAGCAAGGTTGTTCCCGGTGTTCACGACCGAGTTTTGACTGTTACCGGTTCTCTGCAAAGTACTGCTAGAGCTTATGCACTAGTAGCTAAGGGTTTGCTGGAAGGTGCCCCCCAGATGGGCATGGGTGGTATCGTTTCTAACAACGGAACTCATCGTAAGCATTCATAACCCCCAGGTATACTTTCTATGGCTGACAATTGCTAGCCGTTCGCCTCCTGATCTCTCATAACCAAATGGGGACCATCATCGGACGCCAAGGCCTCAAGATTAAGCATATTCAAGATGCATCCGGCGTGCGAATGGTGGCTCAGAAAGAAATGCTTCCCCAGTCCACTGAGCGCATTGTCGAAGTGCAAGGTACCCCGGAAGGCATCGAGAAAGCCGTCTGGGAAATTGGAAAGTGTCTTATTGACGACTGGCAGCGGGGCACAGGTACCATTCTGTACAACCCCGCGGTGCGTGCGTCAGTGGGGACTGGTTCAATGAACCAAAACCTTGGCAATGGCTACAGCAGCCGTCCCTACAATCGTACCGGTAACGGTGCTGACTTCAGCGACCAGTCTGGTGGCTATGGCAGACGGTCCAACCCGGACACATCCAATCGCGGCTATCCCCTTGTTACGGAGGACGGCGAAGAGATGCAAACGCAAAACATCAGCATCCCGGCCGACATGGTGGGATGTATCATCGGCAGAGGAGGTAGCAAGATCACTGAGATCCGCAGAAGCTCTGGAGCAAGGATCTCGATCGCCAAAGCTCCTCACGATGAGAGCGGCGAGCGTATGTTCACCATTATGGGCAGTGCCCAGGCCAACGAGAAGGCCCTGTACCTTCTGTACGAGAACCTTGAAGCCGAGAAGACCCGTCGCAGCGCCCTCTCCCAAGAATAAATACGCTAAATTCTTTGGGCCTGAGAAACCTTACGCCATGTGTTTTTCGACAACTGCTTAGTCTCTCTTTTTGGGAGTTTTTCACACCCATGTCTTATTCGCGCTTTTCTCTTTAATAACTCTGCCTCTTGATTTTCTTTTCCTTTTTTATTGCCCTTTATTGTGCAGCTTACTTGGTGAACAAGCAGCAAGGGTTCGCTAAGGCGGACCGCACATGTCTTTAGATACCAGAAATTAGCGATCTTTACTGGTCCGCTTTCTCTGAGGGATTTGAGTGCGGAAGGTCTGCAAGCTGTTGTTCTAATACCTATTGCTTGAATCTTCTTGCTCGTTCTCGTCCATATCTTTTATCCGACTTGTCGCTCCACTTTTCTTCTTTTTCCCCCATGAAAATGAAAAAGGAATAAAGTGTCTTCTACCCTTCATCCTTTACCTCTCTCTTCTCGGTACCCGATGTTCGCCGTGAATTTTACTCCTCGATCCTTTCCACCTGACTCGCATTGTCTCCTTCCCGTTTAATTGACATTATTTATCCCGAGCAACCTTTCAACACCGTTTATCCGACGCATCTATCTTGTGACCTATCCTGTTATTCCCTATATCTCCTTGATTCCTCACTTTCTACAGACTCATCCGACATGTATATCCAGAACTTGAACACCTCATCCGACACGGATAATGAGGCTGAAGAAACAAATCTTGAGGCAAATCTTGTCTGAGATCATGACAGATGGCTGATAGTAAATCAATGATAATGACCTGTCTTTAATACCAATATCACATGATGCGAAAACATCCTTTCCCCCCCCCCCCCCTCGATGAATCACGGAATTGTAGACATTGCATATAATACATACATACATGTAGATTTGACATGCGAGGAGGCGTGACTATTGATGCACTTTAGGTCATATGACATATCCCAATCGATAACTGTAGATCAATGCAGATCTTATCTTGCATATACAGCACGTCAGAGCGTCTACGCCCCTTTCAGAAAAGGTATAAATATGGTTACTTATACATATGAAGAAACTTCGCACAGCCCTACTAATCCACCATTTACAACCCTAAAAAATGATATAGAATTGTAATAGGATATATTATACTTGTATATATATATATATATATAACAGAATTATTGTATAGGGAATATAGGTATAAATTCTCATTTCATAAATATTCACATGTTTCTCTTGTTTTCTCTTTCCCAGAAGAGTAATCTGTTATGCACACACACACTCTCTCTCTCTCATACACACAAACGGACCTGGTATATTGTACATAGGAAACAAAAAGAAAGATGGACGGTAATAAAAGAAGAAAAAAGGAAATGCTTCAATGAATGCAAGTCCACGGAAGTCCATCCATTGGTACAATGTACAAAAAGAAAAACGAACGTGATACAGGATATTTGATAGGGTATGAAAAAAAGAGTAGGTATGTAAGGATAATGGTAAGTATGTGAGCGAAAGTAGATAGATATTCTGTGTCAGTATTTGAATGATAGGTATAGATAAGGCGGTTCTCTTTTTGTTTTCCTTTTTTTTTGTTCCTTTCATTTTTTCGTTTTGGCTTTGTGTGCTCCGTGGTATGTTTGAGACCAGATGGTTGATAACAAGACAGATTTTCGTCGTTCGTTAGAGGGAAAAAAATGTACAGAGTAAGAGAGAAAAAGTCTCATGTGATGATGCCTTGACAGTGTCCCACAATCGACCCCCCTCCTCCTTTATTGTAATTGGGAGAGCTGGGAGTCTGAGGGACTTTTCTTTTCTTTTCTTATTCTTTGTTTTTTTTTTCTCCCTTGGGAGATGAAATGAAAAAAAGATAAAAAGCAAGAAAATAAAAATAAACTCCGGCTGAACCGTATCCAAATTCCAGGCATGAGTCGCTGCGTTAGATGAAGGGCGTAAACTACGTTGGTTGGTTGAATTCAGACCACAAAACACCACATGGGAACGATAAGGACGTAACGTTTTTCTTTAATCAATGCTGTCGTCTAGCGAGTTTACAGCACCGTCGGAGATGGCCATTGGTCGTGGCCGCATCCCGAACCTCCGGGTGGCCCCAAAACTGTTGGTTCGGGGGCGCGAAATAGGGGTGTAACTGGCTGCTATTTTGGCAGAGGGTGCCACGATCCTTGTTTGGGAGGAATCCTGACGAGGGGACACAGGCGTGTCATCGTTGGTTGCACCAGAAGGCAATCCGTACCGCCGGGAACCGGCCTGAATGTTGGCGCGCGCGGTTGCTGGGGTCATTATGTTTCGACGAAGAGGAATGCCGGACTGTGACGCAGTCGGGGTGCGGGGCTGTGGCAATTGCGACGGTTGAGGTTGTGCTGAGTATCTGGGAGTCTGATCTTGTTGAGAAGCTGGTGCTTGGATGGGCTGTGATGGTGCGTATCCGTACGTAAATCGTTGGCGTGCAGGAGCGCGATAGGTGGAGCCTGAGGCGCTCATGTCCGTCATGCTTCTCGAAATTGTTCGGCTGGGAGGACTTTGATGCTCGGCAGGCTCATCTTCGACCTGCGGTCTCCTTGCCCGTAGCGATGAAAGCCGAGTCAGCCGGCTAGCAGGGAGCGCAGAAGTAGGTGACTGCGCCTGTTTTGTGTCCGGTATTGACTCGTTACCTCGGTTGGCCTCGTACTGGTTGTCTATCACGGGGTTGCCATTTGGAGCGGCGAAACTGGACCGGCGCGATCCGAGGCGGCTTGCGGCGCGTGTGCTCTGTCGCCGGCTTAGGCTCTCAGGCTCCTGAATTGTAGTGCGTCGATACGGTGTAGAAGGGGTTATTGTGTCATCCTCGGCGCTGTTGGGTTGTTGTGTCACTGTGTCGTCCTCCTTGCTTGTTTCCTGCTTCTTCCGGAGCTGCTCATCCGACAATGCAAGGCAAAGCTCCGTCAGTCCCCGACATACACTGTCCGCTTTTCGTCTAGACTGTCGTTCGGATGGGCTATAACCATTCACAATGGAGGCTCCACTGGACGGTGCTTTATTAGCACTCAGAAGTGTCGACAATGTAAGGGCATCTGCTGCCGTAGCTTCCAAGGCTGTAAAGACGTCTCGGTTCAACACAGTCTTGGCTTTTGAAAGGGCGGACTGCAAAAGTGGATGAACTGGGTTTGGAGGCGGGATAGAATCTGAGTCAGGGGACGATGCGCTGGTGTTGCGTCCACGTTTCGGCGACGATGATACGGTCGTCACAGTAGTTGTCGCAGTGCGCGGTCGTTCTGCCGACGCGGCGGAAGAGATAGCTTCCTGAGAAGATGGTGGAAGCTTGCCGGTTAGTTCTAGTTTGCGAATCCGCGATTTTAAATCTTCGAGTTCATCCCAGACAGTAGATGGTGCCGTGGTAGATAGGGTTGACTCTGTTCCATCTTGTCGAGATCGATCGGTCTCAGCCCGGGGACGCTCTGTCAATTCGGAGCTTGACGGCTGCCGACTACTCCGAATCGTCGACAATGTTGAGTGGCGATAAGAACGAGGCTCCTGTAGCGATCCTCGTCTTTCAAGAGACGCTTCGGGCGCATCATCGGGGCTGATCTGGCTTAGTCGACTACGCGGCAGACCGATCGTAGATTTAGAGCTGGAGATATATCCGGAATGAAGCGGTCGGGACTGATCCTCCAGAGGGTGAGCGGAAGCCGAATAAGAATATGATAAGGAGCTGCGGGGCTGCGACGGTGAGCCATTATTGGAATGCTGCAAGGGGCTCTCATAGGTATTCAACCGAAATTGCTCGGCCGAAGGCGCTTGCTCATTGACACGGGACATTGAAGAGCGAAGGCCACTTCCGGACATCCTTACACGCGACTAAATCATTTGCGATCTTCTCATCAGTCCACAGCCTCAAGATTCACCCAGGATGGCAATCAGTTCGAAAGGGAAAAGGGGGGGGGGGGG
>ML742286.1:0-38044 GCA_009193465.1 Aspergillus avenaceus
TTTTTGTGTCCTTTTTCTTTTGCCATTTTTCGGATCTTTGACGTATACACTTGAAATGATGACTACGGACTAAAATGATGGCGTTGGTTTGCACGGCGTTGGGGTTGGAACCTTTCTTTTCGTTTCTTTTTCTTTTTCTTTTTCGGGAACGAGAACTGTACATGGTGTGATTGGTTATGCATAAGATGTTGAGTTAGATTCTTGATTTTATTGGGATTTACAGATTTGTTGTATACGGGGTTTATAATTGAAGTATAACTTCACTTTTAAACATACTATAAGTTTTCAAAGACCACAGTATAGACAATCTATACCCCTTCCCCCTTAATCCAAACGTCAAAAAAAAAAAAAAAAAAAAAAAAAAAAAAAAAAAAAAAAAAAAAAAAAAAAAAAAAAAAAAAAAAAAAAAAAAAAAAACTATAACAATCTCTCCCTCTCCCCAACCCCACTCCCATCCACACTCTCAGAAGAAAACCCACACCCCCCCTCATCATCAGGAATATCCGGCCCCCCGAGCCAAAAAACAGGAACAGCAGTGACAGCCACCAAAACCGCCAAACTGCCCGACATAACCCCCCACCCGAACCTCCACTCCAGGAAACCTCCCCACAGCGGGCCCAGGAACAGGCCCAGGAACTGCGCCATCGTCTGGATGCCGAACGCCTGGGCGACTGCGCCCTTGGGGCCGAAGATGCCGGGCCGCTCGCGCTCCATGTCGTCTAGGACGCGCTGGGTTTCGACGAAGAGGGCGGGCAGGGTGAGGTTGTTTAGGGCGCCGATGAGCGTGAGGAGGGTTATTAGGAGGGTGACTTGCGGGGTGGTGTGGGTTGTGACGTAGCGGAGGAGGAAGAGGGGGGGTGTTAGGAGCGTGTAGCCTATTAGGGCTATTTTGCGGGGGCCGTGTTTGTCGGCTAGGCTTCCTTTTTACTCTATTAGTTCTTGGATTGGGTGGTTTGGGGGAGGGGGTGGAAGAATACCGAAGTAGGGCTCGAAGAGAGCTGTTATGGATGATGGGAGGAACGTCAGTCCGGCGCCGAATGGGCCCCAGCCGAAGTGGGATTCGACGAAGACGGGGAGTGTCTAAATCATGGTTAGCTGGTGTATTGGAAGAGGGTGCATGACGTACGGCGTCAAATGCGGAGTAGAGGATTCCTTGGACGAGGAGTGCCCAGGAGGAGATGAGGACCCGTGGCTGGCGGGCGATGAGGAGCAGGGCCGGCTTTTGCGGCTTGGGAGGTTCTTGTGGGGTGTTGTTGAAGGTATTGTAGTCGTATTCCCGGGGATGGGACTCTGGGTTTGTGCTATCCGGGTCGTCGTGGTATTTGCGAGCGACCTTCTTCTCGATCACGAGGATACGCATGACCATGTCTAGGGCGATGAGGGCGAACGCCATCCCGAACACGGCCTGATACCCGGCTGCGTTGTAGACGAGTCCGCCGAGCAGAGGGCCGAGGAGGAAGCCCAGCGCGATGGCCGAACCCAGGTACCCGATTGTCTGGCCGAGGTTGTCGAATGCGACGGAGTCGGTTAGGAGGGCGAGTCCGGCGACGGCGACCATGGCGGTTGCGCCGCCCTGGAGGAGTCTGGCGACGATGAACAGGCCCACGGTGTGTGCGAGGGACAGGAGGCCCATGGATGCGCCGAGGAGGATGAGGCCGAGCAAGAAGGGGAATTGGCGGGTGGGCGAGACGTCGATGATGTAGCCGAATAGCGGGCAGCAGATGAATGCGACGGCTGCTTCGCACATGAGTAGCACGCTGACCCAGTACTCGCCTGTGGGGTTTAGTATGGGGTCTTTTGTGGGCAGATTTGCAACGTACGGTCCTGGTAGGGGACTCCTGCGCGCTCAACCAACGCTGTTGGCATGACCGGGACAATCTACATTGCTATTAGTTGTGTCGGGGAGTGCTTGAGTTGAGTGCTTGTTCACCATGGCGTAGAGGAAGTAGTCCTGCGATTGAGTCAGCTCGGGGACTTTTTTTTTCTTCTTCTTATTTGCAATTGGCTAGAGGAACTCACGGTGAACGACGACGTCCATACTGTCGCAACAATAAAAGCTGTCGAGGAGCGATATCGTAGTAGCCATGGAGGGCGTTTACTCCCTGGGATGAGGGACGTCATGCTGATCTTGAGGGTGGTTGAGCCCCGGATCGACGTTGCGATGTTGGAGGAATGGAAAGTGGAGAAAGAATTTATCAACTAATGATTAATATTTTTCCTTTACTATAGTTTCTGTCACATTGTTTAGTCTGCCCCGTTGACAGTATGTCCACAGGCCCACCTGAAGACATCCCAGACCACCTTCGGCCACGACCACATCCACGGTTGGTCCCATGGCCGGACATATATTCCATTTGCCAATTGCAGTATGTCTGGTATTGCTTTGTTTTGTATCTTCTTCCGTTTCCATTATGGAGAAGACATGAAAAAGTCCATCACGGTCTGAGGGACTAATAGGAGAGAATCAAAAATCCAACACTGGATGACAGGGTCATGTTTCCATTAGCCCTAAGTTCAATACAATAAGGAAGACAGTAAAAAAAGTACTTGTTTGATGAATTGAAACAAAAGCTTGTTTGTCCAGAATGCAAATCATTATCGATAAGACGATAAGATAAGCATCCAATGGCTGCGGCCGTTGCGACACGGGTTTCGGAGGTGGCCGATGAACCTTCCATCAGACCATCTCCGTCGATCTACTTCTTTTTCCGTGCTTTAAATAGCTGACGAAGCTCATTTTCTTTGTCTTGATTGTTCCAAGTTCTCTGTTACAACCGGATATCCCCCCCCCCTTGTGCAATCCTACCCTCCATCCCTATCAAACCCCCCTAGATCCACTCTATACTTCATCATGTCCGAGGTCAAGGCGGCTCGCTACGGCAAGGACAATGTCCGCGTCTACAAGGTCCACAAGGACGAGAAGACAGGCGTCCAGACAGTCGTCGAGATGACAGTTTGCGTGCTTCTCGAGGGCGAGATTGACACCTCGTAAGACACCCATTAAACCACCGATACGTCCATAACTAACCACCAATGGCACCCAGTTACACCAAAGCCGACAACAGCGTCATTGTCGCAACCGACTCCATCAAGAACACCATCTACATCCTAGCCAAGCAACACCCCGTCACACCCCCCGAGCTATTCGGCTCCATCCTCGGCACCCACTTCATCGAGAAGTACAAGCACATCCACGCCGCGCACGCCCACATCGTCACGCACCGCTGGGCGCGCATGGACGTCGACGGCAAGCCGCACCCGCACTCGTTCGTCCGGGACAGCGAAGAGAAGCGGAACGTGCAGGTAGACGTAGTCGAGGGCCAGGGCATCGACATCTCGTCGTCCCTGTCCAAGCTGACCGTGCTGAAGAGCACAAACTCCCAGTTCTGGGGCTTCCTGCGTGACGAGTACACCACGCTCAAGGAGACCTGGGACCGCATCCTCAGCACCGACGTCGACGCTGCCTGGCAGTGGAAACGCTTCAGCGGGCTCGACGAGGTCCGCTCGGCTGTGCCCCAGTTCGACACCACCTGGTCTGCGGCGCGCGAAATCACCCTCAAAACCTTTGCCGAGGATAACAGCGCCAGCGTCCAGAACACCATGTACAAGATGGCTGAGCAGATTCTGGCTCGTCAGCCGCTCGTCGAGACTGTCGACTACTCGTTGCCTAACAAGCATTATTTCGAGATTGGTGAGTCCCCATGCTGTATCATAGCTGTACCATGGCACTTTGCTAATTTTTGTAGACTTGAGCTGGCACAAGGACCTCCAGAACACCGGCAAGAACGCCGAAGTGTACGCTCCGCAGTCCGACCCGAACGGTCTGATCAAGTGCTCCGTGGGCCGGTCCTCCAAGCCTAAGCTGTAAAACATATTTGTATTAGGAGTTATATGTCAAGGATAAAGACTGTATATAGTTCGGGACAGGGTATAGCATTCATTGTTCATTTAATTCGCTTCGGCATACTGTACATCTAAGATGCAACGTAACTGTTTTGAATGAAGCACGAACAAGATAGAAACACATTAAGAACTCCACCCATGCGCTGGTAGATAACGAAAACAGTGTACAAAGGGGAAAATAAAATTACAGACCATCACATCAAATACCAGACCTAGACAAGACAAGACTGGAAATCAAAAAAATCTAAGCCTCAGTCTTGGCCTTCTCAAAGGCCCCCTTCACCTCAGCCAACTCCCCAATAACCGACTTTCCTTCAATCTTGACAATATTCTCCTTATAAGGATGATTCAAGCCCTCGAAAGCTGCACACATTAGCCCAATTCACCACATCAACCAAAGTCCCCATGAAATAAGAAGATAAGAAAAAGAAACATACTCTTTAACCTAGCCAACCGCTTATCCCTCAACCGATTCTTAGGCAACATGCCCCGTACAGCCCTGCGCAGAACTTCTCCGCCGCCCCATTTCTCAAACATCTTGTCCATGGTCATGCTGCGCAGACTACCGGGGCGGGTGGTGTGCGTGTAGTACTTCTTCTGGAAGCGCTTCTTGCCCGTGGTCTTGAGGTCGTGGCAGCCGACGGCGACGACGTAGTCACCGCAGTCGGTGGAGGGGTCGTAGATGGGCTTGTGCTTGCCCATGAGAAAGAGGGCGATGGAGGAGGCGACGCGGCCGAGACTGCGCGGGTCGGTGCCTACGTCGACATGGTGCCATGTGCGCGCGTAGGCGAGTCGGGTCTATTTTTCCCCCAGTATTAGTATAGATAGTATCATGTCATTTGTGTAGATATAGTATGATATGATGGATTGATATAAGATAGATGTTACCTTTCCGACAGTTTGCGACATGGTTACGATCAATCAATCAATAATAATAATCAATGATAATCAATGATAATAATCAATGATAATAATCAATGATAGAATATAAATAGAATATAAATAGAATGAGTTCTGCAATAATACGTCCCCAGATAACCAGACCAAGTTCCCAACGGCCGACAGAAACGAACTCCGGAAGTTCTGCCAAGCTTCGAGGTCATCACGTGACACGTGACCGGCACCAAGCCCTAGCGGGAACGCACTAAGCGAAGAACAAATCCGCACGGATTCTGAACCCCCGAATTTAGAATCGAAGAACAGGAAAGACGACGACAACCCCCTTCACACTCCCCTTCCCGACACCGATCAGGGCCATTCGATCACCATGGCTTCCGTCCCGAGTGTGCAATGCTTCGGCAAGAAGAAGACGGGTAAGATTTATTTTACCCTATACAATATATACATTTATGGGGCAGGAATAATATTATGTTTTGGGGAAATGCTGACGGGTTTATTTTATAGCTACCGCTGTCGCCCACTGCAAGGTATGACATTTTCATTTTTTTATGATTCAATATTCCGCGTCTTGTTGGTTTGGGAGGAAATGGGACGATTCGACTGGAGACAACTATTACGACATTTATGGAAATGGAGATATGGATTGAAAAAAAAGATGAAGAAAAGAAGAACGAAAGAAGAAGAAGAGTCGGAAACTGCGACATGTGTTATATGATTTAATTGCGAAATAACTTCTTCGACAAATGCTGAGAATTTCAACAGCAAGGCAAGGGTCTCATCAAGGTTAACGGCCACCCCCTCTCCCTGGTCCAGCCTGAGATCCTCCGCTTCAAGGTACGCAGCACTACGGAACAAACAACGAAAAAAAGGATCCGGCGTCTAATTCAATACAGGTCTACGAGCCTATCCTCATCGTCGGTGCCGACAAATTCGCCGGTGTCGACATCCGTGTCCGCGTCTCCGGTGGTGGTCACACTTCCCAGGTCTACGCCATCCGTCAGGCTATCGCCAAGTCCCTCGTCGCCTACTACCAGAAGTACGTCGATGAGCACTCCAAGAACCAGCTGAAGCAGGCTCTTGCCCAGTACGACCGCACACTTCTCGTTGCCGACAACCGTCGCACGGAGCCCAAGAAGTTCGGTGGTCGCGGTGCCCGCGCTCGTTACCAGAAATCCTACCGTTAAACGGATCTTCTCAAAACCCCCTTTCCACCTTTTTTCCTTATCGTACGGGATTACGGCCGACAAGGGAACTTGCGAAGAAAAAAAAAAAGAAAAAAGAGAGGACACGGAATGGTTTCTGTCAGTGTGCTGGGGAGGAGATCTGGAGCGTGCTCTCCAGGGCAATCGGATATGGTTCGGTTCAGGTTGTCGCTGGAGTGGTTTCATCATGGTGCGATACGACTGGCTCTGTCAACGCTGGATATAGTGTAGGCCAGGTATCTCAAATATCACCCATCAAGTTTTTTTTTCCTGTTCAGAGAAAAAACCAGCATCCCGGATGTTATCCTGTGTTATGTCTTTTTCGGTTTTGTATGACTGTTTAATGGGTCTGGACCACTGGAATGTGTTCATTATGTGACCAGGACGTCCTAAAAATGCAAGATTACGACCTCTAACCGATAACACTGGGGGATGTGAAAGACTATAGAAATTGTCTTGGAAGTGTAGAGCAGCAAGATATTCCGGGTAAATAGGTTAAACGATGCTA
This sequence comes from Aspergillus avenaceus, assembly GCA_009193465.1. Lineage (NCBI taxonomy): Eukaryota > Fungi > Ascomycota > Eurotiomycetes > Eurotiales > Aspergillaceae > Aspergillus > Aspergillus avenaceus. The sequence continues at coordinate 6,514 of ML742286.1, forward strand.
GGCCGAATTATGGTTAAGTCGCCGGCACCTCGGAAGACAGTCCGTCTAGGCGTTTGATTTATGACCAGTAATCCTCAATGACAACTGTCTTGATGTCCACTCCGTAGCACTGACAAGGTCAACATTCCAACTTTTTTTTTCTTTTTCTTTTTCTCTTTCTCTTTATCCACCCCCAGCATCGACTCATTCTAAATGGAAGACATAGACGCACCTTGCCCCGCGCATGTAATCTCTCCGCACTCCCCGCAGCACCACCCGACCGTGCCCTTATCGAATTCTTTCTCTGGCGGTACACCCCCGGCGCATGCTGTCCTTCGCCTCATCCAATGCGCTCGTTGTTCGCTGCCGCTGCGGGCGCCACTGCGGCTTCCCTGTGGAAACACGTTGTGTCAGTCTTGTTTGCCGCCGATCCGTGAGCGAACGGGTATTACGTATCCTGCTACCGAACCCCGGAGGAAAGGCTTCACATGTCATTGGGGGGAAGTCGATAGTGGCTGTGTTGGGGAACACTGCTTGGGGGATTGCGGAACTGACGTGTTGCTGAGTAGACTGGTGGATGTCTTTGATGAGCTCCTTTCGCACCGTGCCACCAATCTAAACCCCGTTTCGGACAGTAAAAATGGGTTCCGAGTGACATGGAAAGGATCGGGAGATGGTGAGCCTGAAAATATGCCAAAGACTGCAGATGTAGGACCAGGATTGCTAGAGGGTATGTACGAGTTGGTCAAGCGGGGTCACTTTAAGTATGATGCTTCGGAAGTCCACTACGAGCCACAGGGACCGTTGGACCAGGATGAGCAGCTGTTGAATGCGCTTCAGGTTGCTCTGCAGAATGAGTTAGACTGTCAGGTCTGCTATTCGCCCATCTTGGACCCATTGACAACTTCTTGCGGCCATACATTCTGCCGTGGATGTGTCGCAATGGTCTTGAGCAATTCCGATCTCTGCCCTGCTTGTCGCCGCAAACTAAGTATGGCTTCAACGGTGAAGTCAGAACCGACTAACAGAAGGATCTCTGATATAATAGAGATGATGTTACCGGAACAGGTTGCGTCAAGCAAAGCAACTGCCCAAGGAACATTTGCACTCAAGGATGAATTTGAGCTTCCTTTGTTTGTAAGCTCACTTTCACTGCCGATGATACCGACCTTTCTGCATGTTTTTGAAGCACGCTATCGTCTTATGATGCAAAGAGTCATGCGGCGCAGAGAGCATAGATTTGGCATGGTCATGTACAACCGTGCCGGTCGATTACAACCAGAGCTCGGAAGGTCTCCGTTCATGCAGTATGGTACAGTTGTCGTTGTTGACCGCTATGAACTGCTCCCTGACGGGAGGAGTCTAGTGGTTGCTACTGGGCTGTCTCGCTTCAAGATCAACAGCTCGTACATACGAGACGGATATTATGTGGGTAGAGTACAGCGCGTGGATGATATTTCGATAATGGAAGAGGAAGCCCATGAGGCATTAGAAACGTCAGCTGTGGCCAGCTCCATATCCTCAGCTGCGAATCCTTCAGGTCAACCACAATTAGAGACTATGTCAACTCAGCAGCTGTTCCAGTTAGGGCAGGACTTTGTAAGGAAGCAACACAGCCAAGGCGCACCATGGCTTCACCCTCGCGTACTGTTGGCATATGGAGACATACCAACCGATCCCGCGAAATTTCCTTGGTGGTTTGCCAGTGTTCTACCGGTCTGGGAAGAGGAGAAGTATTCCCTATTATCAACAACCAGTGTTAGGGAAAGGCTAAAGATCACATCATACTGGGTGGGAAAGCTGGAATCTCGGGAATGGTATGTACCCATTTGTCAAAAAAGTCTGCAGGAATGCTGTGTTACTCACCACACGTTTTCGACAAGGATGCCTCGCTCCCGACCATCATTAATATCTACCTTATGACTAGCCGTCCCTCTGCTCGTTTTTGCCCTTATTCCAGTGATAATGGGTCCGCTCAAAAAAATAATCCCATTTTCATTGCCTAGGGTTTCCACTCAGTTCACGCCATTTTTCATGTCATTCTCCGTCACCTTCAGGGCCAATAACCGCCAAGGAACGAGGAGTGAAGACTCCGAGACATACGTCCCGCAAACCCTTGTTATTGGCATTTTCTTTGCCATCTTCGTGGCACAGGTGGCGGCCAATGGTGTCCAAATATGGAGGGCGAGACGACGCAGAGATGTAGTCGCTCAACTCAATGGTCAAGCTAATCGAAGAGTGCCAGCAGGAGCGCAAGACGAGGACGAGGGACAGAACCCAGACGGTGCTGGATGAGTAAAATAAAAGCATTGGATGGGATAAATCGCCGTATGCAAATGCGGTGACTCTACCCACCTTCTCGGGCTAAAAACATCCATTCAGCGCTGTTGAATGAATCACCGGTATCCTGCAGGTATAGCGGTCTTTGATTGCTGCCTGTTTGGCGTCCTTACCGGTCATTGCTGCACTACGACCCCCTGGGAACGAGGTGCCCAACACTTCCAGAACTAAGTATGAATTTCTCTACTTATGTTCATCATCGAACTTGTATAGATCCGCTGGGGCAGGAAAGCTATATTTTAGTTATTGATGCAAAACCCCTTCGGGGTTCGGAACCTGTGAATCTCGCAGACAGGACGCATGCATAGTCACCAACGGCGGGTATCAACAGTCGGGTAGACCCTGGAGAGCTTATGTATACATGGAAATAGGCCAGTGCCTGTATTGAAAATTTGGGCCTGTTTATGTATTGTGGCCGTTGTGAGCTGCAGAATGCGTCGGCGATCATCACAATGCACAATCCTTCTGTATGTAGAGTTGGGGAGAAGGTTTGGTGTACTGAAGAGAAAGTTGAGTAGATTAAAAGGGAGAGAATAAAACTCAAAGTTATTATCAAAACCTCCCCCCCCAAAAAAATCATTACCAGATGCATGGATATCACAGTTGTGAGAAGCGGTGGGCGTCAACCAGTATGTTCTCCATCGAATGATCATTCATTGTAAGTAGAAAAAAGCGCCTTGCGTGGTTGGGAGTGTACCTCCAATAATTAGGGATCGGAAACACCCAGATTTCACCCGCATTGGTACAATCGCTGGGGGGAGATTGGGCCCAAGGTCTGACTTGTCTTACGCCACTAGGCGGCTATGCATCACACGAGAAGTGCCCGGGTTGTTGAGAAGGTTGAGAAGACATCAGACAATGTCTGTGCTCTTGTGTGTGGCTGCCCTCTTGACTTTAATTTTTCTTTCTTCGGCCCTTCAGACTGGGATTCTTTTTTTTTTTTATTTGTTTATTCTTTTGGGCCAAGATGAATACCCATTCATGACCGCAGTCTTGCACGGTGCAGTAGCTGCGGTCAGAGGGCCGTCTTGCATAATGTTCTGCAAGCACCCTGCTCGTTATTGATTCTTATAGGGAGACAAGTAGAGCTCAGTCTCTAGTGGCGACTGCCGCAGTGAACTTTTTGATTTTAGTGATTAAAAAAAAAAGGAAAAGAAAAACTAGAGGGGAAGGGGAGTGAGCTAGAGAAGTAAGAGATCAGGGTAGATTGACGGGGCTGCAGGGGGAAGTAACATGGGGTGACGTTGTGATATGTCCTGAGAAAGCAAGCACGAGACTTTGTGTGTTTGCATTGCTTTTGCTTGCTTTATTCTTTTGGGATTTTTATTTTATTTTCTTGATTTCCCCTCCCTTCTCTTCTTTTCCCCCTTTCCCTTTTCCCTCTCTCTCCCCCCCTCTCTCTTATATATATCTCACTTTGCCTCTATCGGATTGTAGAAGTGGGAAAGCAGCTCAGTTTTGTAAGTGTTCGATCTGGTTTTCGCTTCATTCAGTATACATTCGTACTACTGTGGCGCTTATCAAACTACCTGTTGTATATTAAGTAGTAGTATGGTGACTAGTATACTAACTATATACCATCATGATTAAAGCATAACTCGGTCACCATGTCTTCATCTTTTATTACCGTTGAAAAACGTCATTTTGAATCATTGCTTCAGAGGTGAGTATATATCTTAAAGCTTCAAAAATCTCTTCCTCACCATACCCATATCACTTACTAAACTCGTTCACAAGGGCCGAGATGGTAAGCTTGCATAATTTGTCCTAATCATCACTCGAACCTCATGTCCGTAACTCAGCAAAAGCCGTCTCTCGAGACCGAGAGTCTCACCATCTCAGACTCTGTGGTCTTCTCAAACTCAGAATACCAGCATCTAGTAAGTAGATTCGGTCTGAGTTTATATCAAAATTACTAGGACGATATATGAGTGACTAACAGCTTAACCAATTTAGCTTGCAATATCAACACAATTTGGTATTTCACTCTAGCAGCTGACGCTGTATCCACGATACGTTGAAGTTTGTTTCTAACGCATCTTTCGTAGCAAAGCTTAAAGAATCGCTTTTGACAGGAGGTCTATCCCAAGAAACTCTGGATGTGAGAGCATTCGATTGCCACTATTATCTTCCGGGTGACTAACTTTTTCTCGGATTTTAATATATGGCTCATCACCCCCAGCTGGCCATCAGAACGGCACTAAGACCCAAGTTGGTAATAGATACCAGCCGAATGGTTCTCTATCGCCTCGCAGGGAAGATACAGGCCACCACCATAAGATGCCAGGTGGTTATGATGAGGAAGATGAGGACGTACTGTTAGCGTCCCAAGATAGCGACCACGAAGACGACGACAGGGATGATTACGAAAATATATCCAGAAGCTCAGGGTCATCAGCTCCTCCAACTACACAGCGGACAATTTTGCTCCGCGGCCTTCCTGATCGGGTCACTCACAAGGATATCGTCGAATCTATAAAAGGCGGCGCTCTTCTTCATATCTATCTTCGAGCTCGTGAGCGCATGGCTAGTGTTTCATTTATCGAAGAGGCGGATGCGCAAGCTTTCATGCAGCACGCAAAGGCCTACAATGTATCCGTGGCCGGGAAACGGGTAAGTTCTGTTGAACCCGTCGATATCTGCTAAGCCTGACACTATAAAAGGTGGAAGTCTTATGGAACGACCGCCAATTCTACCTCCCCCCATTTGTAAGGGCCAAAGTGAACAACGGGGCTTCACGGAATCTTGTCCTCCACAATGTGCATCCAAACATCACCGAATGGCTGATCCGCAAAGACCTCGACCACATCCATAACCTCATTGTCATCACAGTCAAGTTTCGACACGGCAATGCCTACATTTCAACCAACTCCGTCCACAACGCATTATTCGCCCGCTCCTGCATCATGTCCCGTTTCGCATACAAAGGTACAAAAATCACCTTTTATCCGGACGAATGCGGCGAACCCCTCGTCAAGGTCTCTGTCGGGAAGAAAGAAGCACCAGCACCATCGAGAAAGTCTGTCTCCGTCCCGAACAGGTTCCAATTACTCTCTCTCGACGGCGCAGAGGAAGAAGGAAGCGACCACGAAACCGGCCCAATCGGAATAAACGGTTTTCACCAGAAACCTGCCTTGTCTGTCCAAAATTGACCCGTTCAACATTAAGGTGGTTTAGCGGTAAACATGGTTTAAGAATGCGAGCAAACACGGCATCGGGATATCTATCATACACGCATCATTTTGTAATCTGCATCGCATCATCCAGCATACTAAATAGTTTGAATTTTCTTAGACCTAGAATACGGGCAATGCTGTAATCCAGGATAAGCAATCACTAATAGAACATTTATACCAATCTCCAGCTCAATAAAGGACAATTTGAACATTACTCCAAATCAAATACTACATTTAGTAACATTATCTTCCTAGAAACTCTCAAGGTATATATAACTAAACCACACATCACAATACCATAAACTACCAACAACTACCACAAAAAAAGCAAAGGAAAAGAAAGAAAGAAAATGGAAAAGATCAGTAGTTTTCCAACCATAGATACTAATGCAGTATATACAAAGCATCAATCGACAAGTGACAAGAGACAAAAGAACCAAACTTCAAATTGTCACTTTGACTCTGTCATTTATTTGACGGGGGTTTGATTTTTTGATTTTTTGATTTTTTTTTTTTGTTTGTTTCTCACTTCCTTCCTTCCAAACCCCGAGTCATCTATCCAATAAGTTTAAGGAAAAAACAGAGAGAAAAAAAAAAGAAAAAAAGAAAAAGGAGAGTAAAAAGGAGAAAACTGCTGAAGGGGAGTACAAGATAGAGAACACATGCTAACAAACATCCTTTCATTGCTCGTGAAACCCAGACCATCCAACGCCATACAAAAAGAAAAGGAAAAGGTAATAGAAAGAAAGAGGGGAAGGTAGAAAAGAGAAGTTCAGGCTAATGATGAGTAAGAAGACGCGTGGTAACCCTTTTTACTTTTGTTTTGGATTTGATTTGTTTTCTTCTGGAAACAAAAGTAGGGGTTGGTTTTCTATGATTGTCTTGTTTTGGGATGGGGGATATGGTTGGTGGTTGTATGCCATAGGGGAGAAAGATCAGTTTGAGTCCTGGGATGAGGATGCTTCGGAGTCCGAGTCGGACTCATCTTCCATGACGATTCGGCGCATGACGCTCTTGTCGAAGAGGTCGAGGGCGAAGCGGCGGGCGGGAAGTCGGAAATGGTGACTTTCGAGTATACTGAGGGTTTTGCGGAAGAGATGGGGTTGGTGGAATCGGTCGGGTTGTTTGGATTTTATACTACATTTTTATATGTTAGGTGCTTCATGGATATGTGATGTTATTAGGAAGTTCATACCTGTGGAGATCTGCCGCTGCTCGTTTGGATAGGACGGCGTTACCCATGTCGACGATTAGTTTGAGGATCTTTTGGTTGGTGGGATCGGAGTCGGCGGTGGCTTCTTTGTATTTTTCTTGGGAAATCCGTTTGGATTCTCGGTTTCTGGAATGAGAGGGGTATTCCACCTGAAGAAAGATTAGTTGACTAGTATCTAGTAAGAAGTTTTCGAGTATTTGACGACGTACCAGGAAGAGTTTGTTGAAATCAGTAGGTAAACAGAGACCCAGGGAGTTCCCTTTCTGATCGAATGCAGAGTCCCAGCCAAAATCTCTCAGCACTTTGAGACCATGTCGGCTACGGGAGATCAGTCCCAGGACAAAAAAAGCGGTACCCCTCATTGTCAGAACTTCTGCGCTCTCGGCGATCTTGACAATACGTTCGACGATGTCGATTTCAAGGAACGGGGCGCCGTGTTCCATGGAGCCGACATTGCCGACAGCCCAGAGGCAGCCCTTGACTTTGAGCAAAACTTCAGTGTCCTCCTCGTCTAGGCTAAAATCACGAATGGTCCAAGCGAATTCGCTGAAATGCCCAGACTGTTCGAGGAGCTTGCAGCCTTCTGCGGTTCGCGCGAGCTCCCGGTAAAAGTGTGGTGGGACTAAGCCAATGTCTTGCAGATCGACAAGATCTTCCGGGACAAAGCTTCCCCTGCGCGGTTGATCGACATAGGCCCGGGATAGAGCCGCCTCTACAAGCCCCACATATGCGTCGTTCCGCCCCAGGAACCAGTCGTCCATCTCCTGAGTGATGTAGTCGAGGCCGTCGAGGTAATGGTAGCCCACTGATGTCGACAGGAACCGTAGAAGCAAGGGTGCGCCGATCTCGCCCAGATGATCCAAGGAGGGCCTGCACTTGACGACAAATTCGAGGTAGTCACGGTGGTTGCACGCTTCTTCGAGGATCTTCACGGCTACTTGACAGACCGACACATCTGGATCGTACAATTGGGTGACAAGAAGCTTAACAACCCAGTCTGCATTACCAATGGCCATCTGCGGAGAGAGAGGAGTGTTTCCTACCGCATATTTTCGAAGAAGCTTGGTTGCAAATATACGGATATCTTTTGAACCGGTGGTGAGAGCCTTGGACAGCATGACTCGCAGGTGACTGTTCTGTGTGTAATCCATATTCCCCAGGAGAGTCTGTATGAGGTCGTCGCGATCCCGGAGCTCAACTATATGGTAGAACATGTTAAGCATGTGCCATCGCTCCATCATCGCAAGCCCATTGGGATCACTGCTCAATGTTCCAAGCATGGCAAAGTAACCTCCACTCAGTGTGCCACCCATCTGCTCTCGAGAAAACAAGGGCGAGGATGACGTGAGTCCGCTCATGCGGTCTACTTGAGCCAAGCATTCCGCGACCTGTCTAAGAAACTTGTTCTCGGCCAGGTACTTCCTCCCTTCAGCGATAGATACCAAGGTGCGCATCAGCACGCAGCCGGTTCTCACATAGCGTTGATTCACTTTGTTAGTTTGAAGCATAGAGAACCTATACTTGAAAGGCCGATAGAATCCCATGAGTCGTTTCATGAATTTCGAGCCTTTTATCCCTTCGTCCAGCCTCTTCGGGTTCGTTAGCGGCCCCTCAACGATACGGTGAATGAGATCCCATTTCCATTTGGCAAAGTTCACAGTATTTAAGACGTGCGTTTCTAAGATAGCATTTCGAAACTGGGTTTCATCCATAGTAGGACTAAGCTTGTCTTTGCTTTGGTCACTGGACAAGAGAGATGCGGATATATCGACATCCACACTGTATCGCCCTGGTACACTCGAAAAACCTACAGAGCGCGCTAGAGTTCGGTTGATGCTGTCGATCTGGTAGATTGTGGCGGTGGAAACGTCGTGGTTTCCGACATCGAACTGAATCGCAGCTGGCAATAAGTGCGGCAAGACTTGAAGTTTAGCACTTATCTCCTGCGGCAGAGAATGTTGGGCTAGCTTTAGAACCTCTGTCAACAATAAAGTGGCTTTGCGTCTAAGGGAGAGGTCTTCCTCGTCTTCGATAAGTTCGGAGAGGGCCTGTACTGAGTCAGCATACAATGTAAATATAGTAGATCTAGAGACAGAAGGGATATACCTTGGATAATCCCGCATCCACCAAAGTTGCTAGAATGAGGGTAGAGAAATGCGCCGTGAGATCGAACTTGCTCTCGCTATCATCATAGTATCCGCGATATTGTTTTGTGTCGCTTTCGGACCGAAGGTTTGAGACTCTGCCGTACGTCGTGAGTCGCCGACCTGCAAGAAAAGACGAGGACCAGGATGGGGGCTTGATTCTCAACGCATCGAACAAGAGCTCCATGATGAGGTCTCTAGCTTGTGGGTCTGGATAGTGCAAAGACTCTAAAAGTGACTGGAGTGGTTTTGCACCGCTTCTAGCAAGAACTACAAGACCGGGCCAAGTCTTGAGCATTGCTGATATGGCTTTTGCTGATGATTTTAACCGGCCGTTGCGGACGCTGTCCGCTAATGAGTCAGTGAAAGGGGTGAGAACAGCTTCCAGCTCGCATCCACCTCGCAGATGTTTTCTGCTCTGTGGTGTGTCCAAGACATGCAAAAAGCTGGCAATCAGGGACTCGGAAGCCCCAAATGTGCCTTCCGCTAGGGCATCATGAAGAGTCGCAAAGCCACCAGCATATGCTACAAGTTCAGGCTCCTTGACGAGGATCTCTGCGAGGGTCATGATCGAGATATTCCGGAGACGGTCGTCGTAGTGCTCGGCAACGGATACGATCGTCCGTATCACAGCACGCGAGATCTCACGCACCCCATCCTTGACGTCCAAGAAAGCCCGGACGAATTTCAGGGCTTGTTCCCGCTCAATACTCGCCTTGCTTTCTTTGACTAGAGACAGGATGACCAGCTCATCCGTATGCAGTGATCTGATAATCTGGAGTGACTTCCTGTCTGCGATAGCATAGCGGGTTAACCTATACCCAGCGGCCACGACTTCCTTGTTATCACTTAACAGCATGACCTGGACGCGTAAACCAAAAACAGACCATACTAGGTCATACTTCAGGGTGGGATGTCTCTTGAAAAGCTCAACAAGACTATTTGCACGCTCGACATAATAATCCGGTGACATTCCTTCTATCTCCAGAGCCTGTAGAGTTTCCGCAAGCACATACGTCGGCGATTCCATTTCCGTCTCTCCATCCTCCGGGGGAACATCATCCATGTCAGCATTGCTACGAGACGGCGAGCGTATGGAGCTTCCCTGAAATATTGACGATAGACGACTCCGAGGAGGCGTGGTCGGCGCCTGCGCACGTAACAATTCCTCCTCCAGCTCGTGATGTAACTCGGCAAGCTTGCGATTGGACGAGCTCAGCTCTGATTCCACCTTTAACCTCTGATCCTTGGTGTGTTTCGGGTTCTTAGCGAGCAATGCCTCGAGCATATTCTCCGTCCCTGTCTTAATCTTCATCTCCTTGGCAATCTTGTTCCGGATCGCAGCCTGGCGCTCTTCGGTGCTCGAAAGGTCATCGGGTTCGACATTACTGCTTCCTCTCCGTCTGAAGGTGCCATCGGGTCGCGGGGTGGTGCTCCGCGACGTTTTCATGCTTTTGAGCTCAGAGCTAAAGCTCCCTGGACCTCCGGACCCCGATGAAGGGGCCAACGAGGGTGCCGCCCGAAAGCCGATGGTGGCACTACCTCCAGACTCGGAGCGAGCATTTCTCCCAGATCTTGAAGCTGCGCCGGGCCAGCTCCCATCCACCGAGCCATCATCCAAGCTGGAATATGACCGCCCATCCCCCACCGCGCGGTGCTGGGCCGACGTCACCGAGAACCCTGAGTTATGTCCGGACGCCATAGAGCTCCATCTAGTCGTAAGGAGTGTCTTATCACCTGTCGCAAATGGAAGGAGGGGTGAAGGACCGCATTGAGGTCGTAGAAAAGTGTTTGGGAACTACCGAGATGACAAAAAGCTAGTTCGCGATTATACTCCGTAGACCGAGCGCGTCTCAATTCGGGGATATAACTAAGCAGCGGGTCCGTTGGGAAGGGAGAGAGAGAGTAGTAGTAGTAGTAGTAGAGAGGAGGGGGGGGAAAGAGTTACGCTTCGGTCGCGGGGCGCCTTTGATCGGAGGATAGAAGAAGAAATAACCGGAATGGACAGAAATACGACCAAATGACATATATCAAGAAAAGCCGACAAGAAACTTTGTTTTAGAAGGAAGAAATTCCCAAGACCGAATCTACGGAGATGCTTTGAGGGAAGAGAGTCTTGTTCATCCCACTCTTTCCGCTTGGGCTTTCACGTTGGCCGCTTATCTGCTGACTAACCAGGCCCTATCTCACGGCGCCTGAGGCTGCCATTATCCCCATGTCACCAACTCATTTCGAGAAACACATCTTGAAAACTGTAGCAGACTATGCCCAGTGTTACTCATATTCCTGTCTGAGCACATGAAAGTATACATAACAAATCATAATGTACTCTGTGCCAAGAGTAGCAATATCATTTCCATCAGGGCTATATGGAGACCATCACATACTATCTGCAAGCTTCCGCGTCCAGAATAAGGCCATTGGATACCCGGATGATAACATCACCAACAGAAACCTAGAAGCATCATACGTTTGTAGGTATACAAGGATTAATCGACTACTTCTGTTCATCCCCACAAAGAAGCGGTCTTGTCCCTCCTGCCCGGGACTCAGGTTACATGTGATATAGGTGCATACTAAAGGTTACTATACTTAATTAAATCCGTTCTTTGTCTACTGTCAACCCAATCATGTCCAGACACCGGCCATTTCTTAGCGGGGGTGTATACTTTCTGAAGTCTATTAAAATGCGCAAGGATATCCACGAGGTATTGCTATTGTTCAAATCCATAAGATCTCATGCTGAAACGGAGATCTGCCGAAACCACATCCTCTCGTTGACATCCATATACCTCCTCTATCAAACTCAATTTAGATGGCCTGATATACCCTATTCCAACGAAGCAACCGGTCGATTGGAATCCATCGAGGTGTCAGAGATGGCCTACAAGGCAAGCCCAACCGTAGAAAAGCGCTTATCCTTCTCTGCCTTCATTGTCATACTTCTATCACTAAGTCATTACCCACTTGCACCACCCAAATCACCCCTTAGAGGATACTAAACATTATCTAGTACCCTTAACACAAGGCCAACACATCACTCTCATCTCCTCCGATGAAGCATCGGCTGAATTCGAAGCCCCAGCGAACCAGACCGTCATAGATGGTACCGCGTTACTTCCCAAACGCATAGCCCACGGCGTCATAACATCCGTCGCATTCGTCCTCGGCTTCCCTACCTTTGCTCTCCTCTTGCACATCATGCCCTCTCCCCATACCGCCACGCGGATCCACGCCCCGCTGCAAATAGCCACGGTATGTCTAGCTCTAGCCGGGTTCGGCGTTGGGCTCTCCATCGCCAACGACCTCAACGAGCTCCGCAGCTACCACCCCATCATAGGCTATGTAGCCATCGGCGGCGTCGTGCTAGTGCAGCCGTTTTTGGGCATCATGGGCCGTCGACTCTACCGAAACACGAAGACACCCTCTCTGTATGGCATGTCACACCGCTGGCTTGGACGCCTGTTCACAGCCATCGGGATCATCAATGGCGGCTTTGGCTTCTACTATGCGTACCCTATTAACCCCGACATCCCCGCCGCATCTCCGATTGCGTACGGGGCCATCTGTGCGGGAGTGGGGATCATCTATGTCTCGGTGCTTATATGGAGGAGACGGAAGACCAAACGAGTGGGGCAGTGTTGATCCGAAGATAGTGCACCCTGTGAGATCTAGATGTATCATATGTCTAGTCCAGACGCCACGGGGGAGGCTAAAGGCCGTGCTTTGTTTTGAGCGTTTTCTTCCAGCGTTCGATTTGAATTCCAGAGGGAAAATCAAAATTGCATACTATGGCTCGGAAAGGTCGGGAATGGTGCCCACAAATCACTGAGCTGTGATTGTTTGTCATGGATTGTTTGTATTTGTCGCTTCTCTTTCTTCATTTCGGACACCCGGACTTTCCATTCATAGGGAAGTAGGACAAGGTGCACGAGTCAGTGACACAACAGTCTCATTTAGCTTTACCTAAAATATAATGGAACTTGACAAATAAGAAAAGGGCTGTAGTTTATAAAACCGCTAAGCGGGCCCTGCAGTAATACGAACTACGGAGCATGTCCTACGCCGCACAGCCCTAACTCAGGGCCGCTTTTTGCTCGGTGATTGGTCTGGGGCAAGATGATAGTGAGCACTCCCGGAGCCAACCAGTAATCAGTCAGGCCAATCTAATACAGTTTAACTATCTTATAGTCAAAACAACACCTCATCCCTACCTATCCACGCTAAATGAATTTTCTTTATCAGGTTTAGCGTGATGTGGTCTGCTGTTGAACCCAAGGCTGATTTCAGACCAAAAGTTGATGAACTAGCCATCCATAATACACCAAACTTATTAATTGTCATTGCTAGTGTGACGCTAGCCCTAGATATAGAAGTCCAACCGGTGTACTAGAGGCGAGGGTCTTTGATTAATGCAACAAACGGAGCTAATCAAGAACGGACACACCTGTAACTCTCCAGCTGTTAAGTCCTCTAGAACTTTCGCTATGACCTATCCATTTGCGAATGGTTTTATTGGGTACTTCTTACCGCAGAACGGACTTGATGCGAAGGCATTAAGTCTCGACCGTCAAGGAGTAGCATGAGGGGGGACATACTATCATCGGAAGGCTGGGGGAAAACATTATGGTCAACATGCGACCGGCGACTATAAAAGCAATATATTTATCCTGTTATAGCGTGGTCACTGTGTACCTTTCCTTTTCATCACCATTCCAAGATTACTTACTTTTTCTCCTTTTCCTTAACGCACGATGAAACCTAATGATATTGTATACGGTCTTATTACATGGGCTAATCAAGAATCGTACAATAATGCCCGCATCCCTTTCCCCCCGCCGCCTGACTTCAAGAGACCTAAGGAGAACACCGCTGTTGAGGTGTTGGAAAATATTCTCACCAGAGTGATCTTTGCGGGTGATGAAAAGTACGACACAGTCTTCATCAACTCTCAATGTCCGCCGCATGTTAATTCAGCCATGCGGGCCGATCTTGCTATCAAATATATCACCCATGCACACCGGCTTCAAATTGCGTGTTTTATTGAGGCGAAGCGGACCCGCGAGAGTCAGCGTTACAGTACCATGGCTGTCGAGGATGAAGCTCTCGACTACTGTGGGGAATTCTTCAGCGATCGGTCTAACACATGTGATTTCGTATATGCTGCTACGCTTGTCGGTGTCCACATACGATTGTGGATAGTTTACAATGATGACCGGAAACTTGAATCCCTGTGGGGTAGTCCCAATCGTGGAAGCAACAACGATTACAAAGATCTGGGGGATAATGCTTCCGCAGAGTTGATCATGTCGGCCTTTCGTAACATTTTGGAAAGCGCACCGAAGCCTTGGATCGGTCGAAGCAGTTCTAGTGCACCTCCAACATCGACAACAGGGGCCTTTCAGCTTGCCAGGATCGAACCAAATGCTGCTAATTTGCCAGGCCCTCAATTCCCAAATATTACACGGGGAAGTTCAACCGGGTCTTCAGCCCTGGTACCTATTCACCCCGAGGTTTCAGTTGGTCCAGTTCTGCAAGCATCAAAAGGTACTCCGACTACATCTGAGAATTGTGCGCCATTTCCGCCCCGAGGCTATGCCAGAGTGATGACTTTTCTGCCTAGTACTGTTGCGGATAGGTATATCTGGATGCTATCCAACAATGTGACCGGCAACGGCCCACCGAGCGACTGGATTGTTGAGGATGGTTATTTTGTCAATTCCAAACAAAAGCTCTATGCCGACCCTACAACCAAGAGACTCCCTCAAGAGGCGAAGCTTGGATAGAGGTTAAATTCTATAACACGATGAGAACTTGAATTCTTCAAGCTTTCTCCGCCATCTAATCAGCTTAGATAGATTTGTGTGACTATTAGCATCGAATTTAGTTTGCTGTCATTCTTATAGATGAAGAAAGAGTCCACTTCCCTCCGCTAGTAGGTTTGAAGATAAATTTATACTAGTAATTATAAATGCCGGATGTTTCGCTCATTGTTTGTCCGAATTGCATCCCAAGTCACATGATTTATGTATACTCACCGTGTATTTCCCATTCCTCCTCTCACGACTGACAACTCCTGTCGGATGCAAAGCTTGAAAGTACCATAGCCTAATTAAGCCTCTTCTCTACATCATAAATTCTCCGATGGAGTCCACGATATATTCTAGGACACCATATTGTTCGTTATGTGCTGAGAAATTCAATTCAACCATCTGTTTTCGCTCAGGTAAATCCCATATAGTTTCAAGTCCTATATTAGTAACTACTAACATAGTAAGTAGTCGTTTTTGTGAACCACCACGAAGGTCCTATCTTGACGGAGCCATTAAGCTTCCAAGGGAAGAATAGTGCGATTGTTTTACCGAAACTAAACATTCAAATACTTGATTCGACCAATAACTGTAGGACATCTATGCTTGCGCCCTCGATTCATACCCTTTGCTGGACAGCAATAGACAGGCCTCCATCTATCCGCTTTGTCTATAATCTCGGGATAGCGATGAACCCACTTGTCTGGGAGAGGCTTCCACAGAGCATCTACTCTCGTTACCGGATTGCATTGACATCAATCCATACCTTGTCACATCTAGTTCCGGACATGGAAACAAAACCCATAGATACACCCTCATCGCTTGCAGACGCGAGTTACCCGTTGGATAATCGTCACAGGACAACCCTAATTAAGCTTATTGACAACGTTAAGAACCTTCCACCAGAACTTATTTGCATCGTCTGGGAATTTATACCACCTTCCGCTGTTCGCTGCTTACTCTCACTCTGTGTTGCCAAGACAGTTTGGCCAGCTATAGACAGAACACCAGCCTCCGCAACCATTCAATTATGTGGAGATATTTGTCTCTATTTGACTTCCACTCTAGATGGAACTTATATATCCGGTATCTGTATAGGAAGCAGACTTTACGGATATCGGAGCAACTGGTGCCTTAGACGCTCAATATCTTCTCCTGTGGCTGCAATCACCTTTACCCTCGGTCTATATGGACTACAGCAGATCGATTTTTTATCAAAGGCCACAGCAAGCATCACCAAGAGCTCAAAAGCTACGAGCCAGCAATTTCTTGGTATCATCTATTCCCAGTCAGTACAACCACCTTGGATAGAACTAGAGTGGGATGTATGGCGTTAGATCCTAAGAAAGAAGCTAAGAAGTTAACAGAAACAGGTAATGAAAATCTCCCACTTCAAGTGGGTTCCCAAACATGGCAATGAGCAAGATTTCGGACATGACTTTCTTTGGGTAAGCCCGTGGCTGCCCAGTCAACTATATTCCCTATCGGAGAGCTCATTCTACAACTGGCCACGAAGTTGCGACTTTACTTCCCGAAATCAAAGATTTATGGCCTACGTCCCATTACACAGGGATGGGTACTGTTTGCGTGGACTTACTGCCTTTTGCTCCAGCAAAGGCTTCGTTGGCTTGGGAATACATTTTGACACCTGCTCAGGTACCAATCATATAGTGTCTTGGTATGGCCAACAAAAAGGTTGTCCAATCCATGTTCGACTTGCGCGTTCCGAAAATTTGACATCAATATCCGTGATTTGGGGCAGAACGTCCAAGCCATATCTTGCAGTACGCCCGCCACTCTTTTTAACACTCATCTTCTGATTCCGATATAGATTACAACGAACAAGCGACGAAGTCTTACTCTCGGGCCATATATATCGCCTGTGGAAATTCAGTCTAAGACATTATTCAGCGGCAGTGATGGCGATGTCTTGGGCCTATATTATGATATTTCGCCAGGTCTTTCTACCTTCACCTCCTTGGGAGTTATCTGTCGCCCTGGAGTATCCTCTTTGGCGCCAACACACCGTGATATGGTGCCGTGCATGCCAGATCATTTCGGCCACTTAGACCTTCTAGATGCTTCCCCGTGGAGCAGCTTTGTCTCGCGAGCTTCTTTGACAAATATCAAAAGGCTTAAAGTCTGCTACTTAGGGCCTCGTTGTACAGGTATGCTATTGATATACAACGATGATGGTGGCATTAGCACTTTGGGGCAGTGGTATGAAAACACGTCGCTTCAAGCCGATATATTTGAACTGGACTATCGGCCCGATCATGTTTTGAGGTTCTCTCTTGTGAAGACGGGGAGTTGTCAGTATGTTAGTAGAGTTGATTCCTTTCCGCGGTCACCCGTTTTGAAAGAAACCGCCGGGGATCTAATTCATGGGGTGAGTAGAGAACATACCTTGCTGGACAAAGCTAATAGATCTAGGATGATATTATTTGGCTATATTCACCCGATTGCGATATTGTTCTCCGGGTGCCAGCCTAGCCTGTAGCTTATGATTTCTTCCGATTCATCTCGAGCTTGGGTCTTCTCCGTGCTTTGATACCACCACCTTTTATAATGGGGATATAAACAACAAGATCTAGGCTTAGTTATAGGAAATGAAAAGTCTCCATGACACCCTAATAATGACCTCAAACATGGTTTGCTTGTTACTTTGCTTTCTGCTATGGAATGGACACACAGGTGATGATTGTCTATTCGCTAAATCCATGGATAGGGTTGTCGCATTAATAAGAGATCTACTAGGTGACAGCCATGGTCATCACACAATCTAACCAATTGTCTATCTCATTATCTTATTATTGTTCCCATTATACCATTTTAATGAGAAAAGTTTCTATGCCAAAGATACGTACGTTTGAGGCACAGAAACAAAAAGCTGATAGATATCATAGAAAACATCTAGTATATTGTTGACAGGTCTACCACGTTCCCAAGGATCTATCTAGTATACAGAACATATACCCAACCATACAATGCGTACACCTCCCTTCGCTTTAACAATAGTTAACAAGTACATACCGGTAGCGGGCTTTGCCAGCGTCCATATCCTGAATGGCCTGATTCGCGTTCTTCATCGGGACCTCCTCCACCCAAGACCGGACATTCTTTCTCGCGGCAAGCTCTAGCATCTCTCGGATCTCAGCTGGCCCACCCATCAGAGAGCCACCGAGTTTAAGTCGTCTGAAAATCAGCGATCCGGCAGGGATAGGCAAAGTGCCATTCTCCGGGATGCCCAGTTGCACAAAGCAACCATCCGTCTTTAGAAGAGAGAGATAATCGGCCAGAGGCATCTACTCGCTTCATTAGTAACAGTTTCATTCCCAGAAGAAAATAACACGCATACCTTAGCCGATGAGACAGTAGAGATGATAAGATCCAGTGACCGCTCATGATCCTCCATCCAATCCGGATCCTCAGCCGTAGCAAGATAAACATCAGCGCCGAGTGCCAAAGCATCAGCCTCTTTATCAGCCCTTCGCGAAATAGCAACCACTCTATCGGCTTCAAGGGCCTTGGCGAACTGGATCGCATAGTGACCAAGCCCACCTACTCCAATAACGCCGACCTTCTTCCCCGGGCCGCATCCATTGTGCCGAAGAGGCGAGTAGGTGGTAATACCAGCAAAGAGCATAGGGGCAGCGAGTGCAGAGGGAATCGCATCAGGGATCTTAATCACAAAGTGAGAAGGGGAGCGGTGGTAGAGCCCGTATCCGCCGTAGGATTTCGCGCCGTTCCAGTGTCGCGCGTTGTAGGTGAGCCTAGTAGCTTCGGACAGTATGTTTCTAGCCCCGCTGAGCATTCCTCGCAGTGGCCGTCGCGGTTCAGACATGAATCGCTCTGGGCGCCGACACCCACCCGGTCACCAACTTTGATGCCGTTCTCGGCTTGTGAACCGACGCGGACTGCTGTTCCTACGATCTCGTGTCCCACGCAGCACGGGTACATGGTAGGGCCCTATACTGTCAGTGAAGTCCCAGTATGGCCTTTGAAGAGATATTTATGCAAGACTTACCCATCCGCTTCGCAGCGTATGCAAGTCAGATCCGCAGATGCCGCAATGAGTGATCTTGATATCGACGTCGGTTTCCTCCCAGGGCTTGGGTGCGAACTCCTGCCGGTCCATGTTTCCCTCGCCAGCCTCAGGATCGACGCCCATCCATCCTTCGAATTTGTAGTCGGCAGCCATAGTGTCGTTGTGCTGATAAAGTCTTGTAGAATTCTATGAATGAACTCTTGGAATCTAGTATTCCAAGAAACGTCTACTCTGGGTTCATAGAAACCTTTATAGATACCACTGACGCCACCTACGACGGTTCTAAGAGATTCCAAGGTGGTCTAGGTAGAATGTCGGGTGAATATCCCGCTGGTGAGCATTGCTTGCTCATCGTGCAACTATGCATGAGGTCTTGCTCGGAGACATTCAAGCGTTGGATCCAGATCAGACAGTCCACAGTTGAGGTCCACATACCCTGTTAGGCTTTAATCGCAGAAGCGTAGGGCCAATTGTTTGTTAATCCATGTAATTATTGCCTGATTATTGATAAGCTTCCGTCTATGCAAAGGATAAATTAATAGAATCATAATACTGATGATCCATTGGGTTCAATACCGATCAAGCCATCGAAACCCAACTAATCAAGCGACATGCATAGTAACCCGCCACGGAGAAATTCCCGTCAACGACAAATACCGCGGGAATTGAGCCCTAAACACATCCACGTCTATATACACTGCCCACATTGCCTAAGACTACAGCCAGGTATAAATACCAGCAAATAAACCGACAAAGTCCACATTCAACACTCATCAGACTGCGTCATTCCAAGTCCCATAGAACAGAATATACCAGCCATCACCATGTCCACTCAAGCCCCTCTGCGAGCAGATCTCTTCAACGCCCCTGCAATCCCCACCAACGCAACCCTACCCAACGGCACAGTCGGCCTCTGGCAGCCAACAGTCGTGACGCTAATCTCCGGCCAGAACGAGGCCGTCCTCGTAGACACCCTATACACCCCCGAACAAGGCGTCTCCTAGGCGACTGGCTCGTAGAGACCCTAAACGGCAAACGCCCATCACCCACGGCCACGGCGACCACCGGCTCAACCTGCAGTACCTAACCCAGCGCTTCCCAGGGGCATCAGTCGTGTCAACAACAAGCTCAATCTCGCACATGGCCACGCCCGAGTTCCAAGCCTCCTGGAACGACCTCTTCCCCGTGCAAATCACCACCGAGTCGTTCCAAATCCTGGCCAAGCCGCTCCAGGACAACAAGTTCACGCTGGACGGACACGTCCTTTAAGCCGTCGATGTCGGGCACTCGGATACGGACGAGACCACCTTCCTGCATGTTCCGTCCCTCGGCATGATTGTGGCCGGGTATATTGTCTACAACGATGTGCATATGTGGATGACTGAGTCGCCGGCGCAGAGCCAGCGGGATGCGTGGATCAGGTCCCTTGGGGTGCTGGAGAGCTATAAGCCGGCTGTGGTCGTGGCTTCGCATCATCGCCCTGGGGCTGTGGATGGGCCGTGGAATGTTCGTGCGTCTATGGAGTATATTGGCACTTTTAGTCGTCTTGTGCGGGAGTCGAGTAGTGCTAAGGAGCTTTATGATAAGGTTCTGCTTGCTTATCCGCGTCGCATTGGGACGTTGGTCCTGTGGACTGGATGCAAGGCTGTTTTCCCGGATGATGTTGGTGTATAATGAACATTAGTGGGGTGGTTTGTTACATAAGAGTCGAATCTGTTAAGCATGTATCAATTACATTATGGCCTTGAAAGAGCCCTCGGCAAGTAGAGCTGATTCTTAGTATGTAACCCTAATATTCGGACAGTGGACCGCCAGTACACACCATACCAAACAAGCCCCAGTCCAAGAGTATAACCTTGTAAAAGGATTTCACCCATACCCCTATACCCCGGAGACTTTCAACAGAATCAGAAACTATATAATCTGTAGTTACGTACATACATAGCATCGGGGTGAGAATTGTCCCGTCCAGTCTCGAGACTATCGAAGACATCAGGACGGAACATACTCTGCAGATGAGGTCAACGGGGAAATACTCCGTAGATATGGACCTACGGATCTGCGCCCGTCGACACAAATGGATGCAGTTGCCACCACCGCTGTGGGGCATTTGAAGGTAGTTGTACGGAGAATTTGTCCGCTACCGTGGAATGGGCTATGCGTACTCTAGAATTTCCAGCCTGGACGTTGGACTGACGCAGTTCGAATTTGAGTCGCAACTTCGAGACTTATGGAGTGCTGTGCAATGTGAAGAGGTTTTGTCGGTGGGACCTGAGCTTGATACATAGGAGGTGATTAGGTGTAAGTACAGACATTTGACCTTGGTCTTGATACCATGTAGATTGGACAAAGAAGATGTACAAATATGCTTAGTTGTGTAAAACATGGATTATTACTAGACATTGGACAAAAGTTCAAGCATGACATTTGGAGTGACCATGTTGTATTAACATTGCCTCGAAACTACCGATTTAATGTATATAGATCTAAGTTGAATTAGATCCAACCTTCCCATCACCGGCTGAGCCTAATTCGTTACGGCTCACCCTCTCGATTGTCCGTTAGCTTCACACGTTCTATACAAGCTATTTTAGCATATCTCTGATGAACAATGCCTCATGTCTTGCTTTCAGGGGCTTCGTTGCTCATCGTCTTTTCCAGGATTGTCTTCATCATCTCATTGCCTAGCTGGGCGGCTTCGGGGAAACGAGGAGCGAAGTAGGTTTGAATCTTCTCGAATCGATCGCGGTAGGACTCGAAATCTCCGAAAGAAACACAGTCCGACCAGGCCTGTTGCACAAGAAAGTCAGTTCCAATTCTTGTAGTATAGTAATTACTTGGCAGCCGGAACGTTGGCGTTGTACTTACCCGAGCTGCGAATGTGAATTCCAGGTCATCTGGGCGGAAGGTTTTGTCATCAATGGCCGTATCGAGTGCTTCGTCGAGCAGCTCCGGGTTGCGGAAGAGGTACTCCGTGACACCCAGCCAGAGACGGAAGAGCTATATAATGACGTAGCCGTAAGCCGCTATTACTCTTTGACTTGAACGGTCTAGCATGGGATGGCAACTTACAGGCGTGGAACAGATCATATGGTCATAAGGGACGATACCGAGTTTTGACCAGCAATCGACAATCGCAAGGAGACTCAAGTGACTGTTAGGGGGAGACTCCTCACGGGGGCCTTTAGCAAGCGAAAACTGGTCAAGAACCTCGTCCTTGAGCAACAAGTCCTGCCCTTCGGTGCCCGCTTTGAAGACGGCTGCACCTGCAGCTTTGACGCGACGTTTGAGTTCCTCTCGACGACCCTCGATCATCAATTTGTACAGATCAGTCACGGATTCAGCATATTGGCGGATTTGTTTCTTTGCACTTGGGTTGAGAATGGCCAATCCAGCGTAGACGTGCCATTTGTTGGAGTAGATGCGCAGGGTGATGTTGATCTTGACGTTCTCAATGCCTCTGACCCAGCGAGATATCTCCCATGGAAACTGGTTGTTGGCTTGCCATGCAGTACCCATGCTCAAGAACGCTGCATGCGTAACAGCTTGCGTATCTGCAGTGATGCGGTCATGCATCTCACCGGTGAGATAGACAAACTTCGATTCGAAACTCGAGAGGACATTCTCGACGAAATGCAGGCTTTCATCCGATGCACGATGTTGGATCAAAACCTGGACCAATATGTTATCATGAGTCGAAGCCGATGGCAAACAGCAAGTCGTACCAGAGGTTGGCCTTTGGGGTTGACTTTAGGGCCATGAAGCGAATGGCAAGATACAATCTCTACATCTGAGGGAAGATGTCTATCGAATGCAGCCAGCTCTGGAGCTTTGCAAGATGTTTGGCCACCGACAATCGCACCGACCTTGGTAGCTTTTTAAAAAGTCAGATACCGTGAGGATGAAGGTAGGACTTCTGGCTTGATAGACATACATGGGCCGTACTCTGCCACTACCCTGTCGATCACTCCAGCTTCTACACTGTACAGAATAAAGTCGCTAATTCTTGAAACCAGGTGTCCATTCGGATAGATTGTGACACCAGTCTATATACAATAATGAGTCTAGGGACAGCGTGAGCTGCGATTTAAAACGTACTTGAGAAGCAAATTCTGATTTCAGGCTCTCATAACTATCGGGTTTGTCACAGGCATTTATCCTTTGAAAAGAAAATATTATTGTTAGTAACTAAAGGGTATCTATTGGAAATATGACAATGTACTGCTAGGACCTAGAGAACAGCTTGTTAGCCGAATGCCACAAAGGATCGGTGTAGTGAATGAAAAGCTGAAAACATGTGTTTGAATATCAGACAAAAAAGATAAAGGTAGCTGAGATTTTACATCATTGACGGCACAGCAGCAGGTACCATAAACCAGAATGGTGTTATGGCGATACCACCATACCATGCTCGAGCCAAATGCACTCAAGTCATCCTTCAAACAAGGGGAGGGTAAATTGCAAACGTAGAGGGGAGAAGAATCTTACCTATTACGAAGATTCAATGACAGGAGAGGAAAGTCGCATATATTACCTCCACCCTGCCATGCTGAGACGCTGGGCGTACATCTTGCCCATGTCTCCCATGCCAATGATGCCAATCATGGCATTTTCCTTGGTGAACCCCATTTTAAAATGGTTATTGCGTTCGCAAAGCCGATGAACAATGAAGTTGTCGTGTAATAATAACTGGTATCAATTCCCTTGCTCAGCAAGTGATATTAACACAGTCAAACAATTAGTGAACTGCTTCCTGAAGGTCAGAATGAGAACACGGAGAAGAAGAGCTGACAAGCTGACAAGCTGACAAGAAGAATTTAAACAAAAAATCTACGGGCTTCCGGTCCGACAATCTGCCGGGTCGACCCACTCGTATGCCTCAGGCTTCAATTCGCTTGACCACGGGAATGTCGTGCATATCAACCAATCAGCGTTGACAGAAGCGCGGTAGGGCACACACCGTCCATTTTCTGTATCCAAAGTCGACAGAAGGGATTGATTTTCTTCTTTTTCTCGTCCATATTCCACCACAGTCCAGCACAACAACAATGGCCCCCAAGACCAAGACTACCGCCGCCGCTAAGGAGAACGTCACTCTCGGCCCTCTGGCCGGAGATGGTACGAACAAATTCCAGAATTAAAAATTTTACGAAAAGCATGCCTGTGTCTAACAAGATGGATTTACAGGCAAGCTCGTTTTCGGTGTTGCCCGTATCTTCGCCTCCTTCAACGACACCTTCGTCCACGTCACCGATCTGAGGTTCGTCGCAATTCTCTTATTCCGATTTTCAGCGCCAGCGATATTTCCAATGGAGAACTTCGAAATGGGCTGGACATCAGATATACAATCTTAAAAAAAAAAATGGGGCTAACGTGTGGATCACAGTGGTCGCGAAACCATCTGCCGTGTTACCGGTGGTATGAAGGTCAAGGCTGACCGTGACGAGTCCTCTCCCTACGCTGCCATGTTGGCTGCCCAGGATGTTGCCGCTCGCTGCAAGGAGCTCGGCATCAACGCCCTCCACATCAAGATCCGTGCCACCGGTGGTATGTGAAGAACACCATGAAACCTATCTCGTATGGGAAAAAAATAAGTGCAGTATAAAACTAATTCGCTCTATAGGTAACGGTACCAAGACCCCCGGTCCCGGTGCCCAGTCCGCTCTCCGTGCCCTTGCCCGTGCCGGCATGCGCATCGGTCGTATCGAGGACGTCACCCCTACTCCCTCCGACTCTACCCGTCGCAAGGGTGGTCGCCGTGGTCGTCGTCTCTAGATATGTGCGAGTGTGTCTTGGCCAGCTTGTACAAAGCTTTTGTCTGGCTGGGTCGGAGGCTATTCGCAGAATACTCTGCCTGCGGATGTGGATGGAATAAACGCGAAGAACGGCCTTTATCGCCTGGTCTTCAATTTATCTCATATCCAGAAAAGTTTATTTTCGGTTTTGGGCATCAGTGGTTTGTGAAATAGCAGCTACCTCTCGTCAATATATCTCAACTGGAACCGCAACATTGTTCAATGTATATTCCGTAATTTTAGTAGGTGGAGTTGTACTCCGGAAGTAGCAAAAAAACAGTAATAACCACGTACGAGGCAATGGCATCTAGAAATGTCTAACATCGCGTCCTGAAAACTATTCATAGAAAATGGGGTCAAGATAACGATTTGCGGGAAGCTTATCGGATTTATTCTGGTCCAATTCCCCGCATTCAGACAAAATTCTTGCGACAATATACCCTGACCATAACTATCATTGTTCCCAGGAACAACATAGTGGAACTTTTATAGACCCTACTTGTGCTTACATACAAAGCCAATACCCATGCCGCTCAGCGTGATAGTGGTGAACTGACGTCAGGTCTGAGCTTTCTTGTCGCATTTTGTACGGGCTCGAAGAATTTGCGACACCGACATCGAACAAAATTTGGCCCATATATACCAGTCACCTACGATTCGGATAATTGAACACAGTCTGCTAACGAATATGGCTTCCATTACGCCATCTCCTACTATCCTCGTGCCTCACCTTCCACCGAAGACTCTCGTCGGAGTCGACCTGATCACTTTCAACTCGACGCCCAACTTCCACGGTATCCGAGACCTACCAAATGGATGGCATTTCCTCTACACAGGTGCTACACAAAGTCTATCGCTCAGGAGCGGCGGATGGTTCTACGTCGGCGACATCAGCACGGCCGAAGATAGCGATAGTGAAGCTATAATCTCCACGAGGGCGCGGGGTCTGGGGGCGGAGATCGTCGTTTGGAAATGGGATACGGGAACAGAGACGCTGTCGCCTTTGCGTGCCGGTAATGACGTGGACCAGCAGGAGGCGATGCGGCACAAGGCGAATCTAGCAGCGGTCTGGCAAAGCGGAGGGCTGTTCCGGTACCGCAGCCGCGTGCCTCTTTCGTCGCTCATGCGGGGTGCGCCTAACAGTCGGGCTCGGTTGCAGGATGAAGACGACGAGGAAAATGAAGAGGAAGGCCGACGGGATTGGGAAAGTCTCACGGATAGACTGACCCCGAGTCTTTTGACGCGTGTTGTCGGTAACCCTGAAATTGATGTTGATAATCGGCCGCGATGGATGGTCACGTCCGCAAGTACAGCGCAGAGGGACAATGAGAATATACCGGGTATTCCTGAACCCGGACAGGGCTCTGAGAAGACTGCGAATGTCATTGGGGAACAGGAGAGCGAGTTCTCGTTTCTTGTCATTGATCTGAAGAAGACGTGGAGGGAGGGAGCCATTGGGCGTGAGAGGTCTGAGGCTGCTCAGGACCGCTCGTGGGCACTGGGTGACCTTGTGCAGCAGATATCTGGTGCGGGTCCAGATGGGGATAAAGCTCGCGAGAGACTCGGGGAGGAGCAAATTTTGGGGGAGTTACAGTTTACTTTCTTGATGGTTCTGACATTGATGAACTATTCATGTCTTCAGCAATGGAAGAGACTGCTCCATTTGGTCCTAACGTGTCAGAAGGCCATCAAAGAGAGGGAGCAGTTCATAAATGACGTGCTACAGTTACTCCTGCTACAACTTGAACGATGTGACGATATTGAAGGGGGGTTCTTCGACCTTGATGGGGAAGAAGGCGGGGAGTTTCTACGGAAGCTCCTTATGAAATTCAGAACATCACTGTACGAGGTTGTAGATGAACCGCCGGCTTTGGTAAAGTATACATTCGAGAAAGTGGCGACGTGGGTTAAAGAGGAATACGATTGGGAACTCAATCGAGGCGCTTTTGTGCGTCGCGGTATGCTTCAATTAGAGGATGGAGAGGAGGTTGAATTAGAGATGAAACATGACGAAGACGATGAGATGGGCGAGTATGCTCCTGTGGTGGTGGACCTGGGCGAAGGCACTGCCATGTAATATCATGATATCCTTTTAATTTTGAATAGAGGTTTCGGTCCGTTTAGTGCTCGATTAGCAGCTACTCAAGAACAGGTAGTGGATAATAAGATGGATCATGATGAAATGAAAATAAAAGATCGATGAGATGAAAGATGAAAACGCTCAATGAAAACTATGTATGATCTATCATAAATGACCAGGGATATATCCCGTGACATGCCGGTCATGTCGCATGTCGTATGTACTGTAACAACCTAATGCAACCTTAAAACCTCCCCTCACTTCAAATCTCTCCCCACATCACATCTTCGCATTATTGTATCTCTATTTTTCACTTTCTCCTTCGATAATGTAGGACCATTCGTGGTTCTCCTGGCCGTCCTTACCAAACATGATAGCCTCCAACCAGGCCTTGAGCTGAACAGCATATCCTGCACGAGAGGCACCGGCCTCCAGCATATCCATGTCGACATCGCCGTTTCTGATCACCTTGACGGGAGTAATGTAGTACTGATATCTTGTTAGCATATCTCTGGGGTAATAGGTGTGCGAATTAAAACGTACAGCAGTGCCGCAGACGAATGATTCGACAATACGGCCCTCCTTCCAGGCCTGCTCCACCTCACCGATGGTGAAGTCCCTCTCAATAACCTCTACCGGTGCAAGTGATCCAACAGACTTGCTCATTTCTGTGCGGGCCAATTGAAGCACACTACGGCGAGTGACACCGGGGAGAATCAACTGGTTCTCCAGCGGCGCAGTAACAAGCTCCAGCTTTCCGGTGTCCTTGTTCTCCCAAACAACGAAGAAGTTGCTAGCACCAGCCTCGGTCACCTGACGGTCCTCGCCAAACAGCCACAGGACCTGATCAAAGCCAACAGCCTGGGCCTTGCCATGTGCGACCAATGAAGGGCCGTAGTTTGCACCGAGCTTCGCGTTGCCGAAACCGCCTGGCCAGGCACGGATGGTATCGGGGGCAGAAGCGAGAAGCTTCAAGCCAGGCTTACCAGCTTGTCCAGGCTTCTTCAATTGAGAGGGGTCAGGCCATGGCACAGCAACAATGAAAAGGAGAGCTTCCTTCGGAGTCTGAATGCCCAGATGAGGGCCGCTGCCAATCAAAGTAGGACGGAGGTAAAGGAAACGACCGGGTTGATCCTTGGGGAGCCAGCCTGTGGAAAAATGCGTCAGTCGATAGCTCAAGTTTGCCATGGTATACAACAGGGCTAGATTTACGTACGGGGTCCATCGATCTGCATCAATTTGGCGATAAGAACCTTCAATTCCTCATACCGAAAGCTTGGCAAGGTAGTTCTTTGAGCACTTGAAAGAAGTCTCTCTCCGTTGCAATCCGGACGGAACAGACGCAGCTTGCCATCAAAACCACGATACACCTTCATACCCTCAAAACATTCAGTAGCATAGTGCAAGCAAGATGCTGTAGGAGGGATGCTCAGATTTCCATAAGGCTTGATCTCAGGTGTCTCCCAGCCATTGGTGATGGTCCACCGGGCCGTGGCCATATGATCTGTGCAGTACGAATGGCTCAACTCCTCCGGAGAACCTGGCGCAGGCACCGGGCGAAGGTCTGTCGACCGAGTAATCTTGACCACAGAGGCATCAAGCTCTGCCACGTTTGCCACGGAACCCATTGTCGATAATATTCGAAGTTTGTACGGGAGTTTAAAGATTGAAGTTGCGGGGGTTTGTTGGTGGATAAAGCGGAGTTATATACCGGGAGAGAATGAGTCACAGCAAACGTAAGATCCGCCGAAAGAGTATTGCGACTAGGGGTGAATCTGCCTTTATTGCCAAAAGATCCTGGCTAGAATGAATGTTTACAGGAAAATTAACCCGACGTCGGATCAACCCTATCTTATATTCTACAAGGTTTAGAGACACAGAGGGCAAAAAAAAAAAAAAAAAAAACAAAAAAAAAAAAAAAAATTATTTTTAAAAAAAAATAAAAAAAAAAAAAAAAAAAAAAAAAAAAAAAAAAAAAAAAACTTTTTTTTCTCGGAGCCGATTGGAACGTTGCCATCGATATCCGAGCTACCAAGAAAATGTTCTGTCCCTGTAGAGCCGAATGTTTGACAGAATTCAATGGTCATTGAATATTGGGTCTCGCGCGTGGAATTGTCGAATGAGATTTCATTCCTCCGTTTTCTCTCCTTCCCTCCCACCGTTTTTTTACTATGCAGAAAACCCCATTCACCCATATCAGTTGCCCCACCGCCTTGGTCCCTCTATCGCCGAACCGATGCTAACCGCGGGAGCAAATTAATACGCCTTTATGGCTTACTGAGTACGCCCTATGAATCATGACAAGCAGCGATATCGGGCCTAAACATTCGGCATTCATGGAAAGGATTTCGGTGCAACTTCTTGGATGACCTTCTTACAGATCGGCAGCTAGTATCGTGTGAGACTGACAGGGATACTTTAAGCAGTCCCGCTTGAGCAACCCCGAGATAGATAAATCGGCTGGTGATAACCTAGTGACTTTCGGCGCATTCGGTTTTGCGATTAGTCGATAAACCATGGTCATCTGTACAATGTAGGATGATCAATTTAATATATTTCATTTTATCTGTCTTTTTTATTTATTTAGCTCTTTCATTTATTTTTCATTTGTTTTTAATTTTTACATCTCCGGGGAACCGACTACTGCGCAACCAAAGTATGACTTGGATCCAATCCATGGACTTAGTTGGCATACATTACCCGTGAATTTTCCAGGTTGATTTCAGGCCTCGAGCTTCTATCTGAGTGAAACCAATAAAAATTAGCTGCATTAACTTCTAAATGTATCGAGACATATCCAAATTGAAGAGCTTTGGACTCGACCGCAATAGCATATGGTTCTTTTCAAGAGTCGGCACCTTCAAACCCTCCGCTGACACATTATACGAGGATACAGAGTCTAGAAGTCGGTCCATCCAAATTTGACCCCAGCTAGGGTAGGTATTGGGATCGGTATTAGCAAACAACACGTTGGCTGTGAAGCACGGCCCTCTTTGCCATCGAGAATGGATTGTGTTCGGTATTGTACGCGGATACATGCTGGTGTGCTTCATGTTTTCGGTATAAACTATATTCAATTTCATAGTGGTTGGTACTATGTCAATGAATTCTTTCTTGTGACACCACTAGGTTTATTGTCTTGTTGCCTTGGACGGGTATAGTTCTGGGATCCTGGTGATTGAGAGACCCAATGACCAAGGTCTGCAATTGACTCTTATCTGGAGTGGTTAAGTATTGAAATGTGCTATATAATCCGGATGAATCAGGGCAAATTGCAACACTACTCAAAGCCCTAAGTCATTCATCCTTCACCAACAGCAAATCAATACTCAAGACTCTGAGTAGCTCTGAATTATAGCCATTCATTCTACGTGATTATTCCTTGCAGATATTCCCCATTGTTAGGCTACTAGATGCGGAGAAACAAAGAATAGGATTAGACGGGAAATACTGCAAAAACGTCATGTCGAATTCTAGTGTGACGAGATGCAGAGCTCATACATTTTATCAGCCATCCTACGGTACAGACCAATTGTTCTCAGCAACGAAACAAGATTGACCTACCTTGTAAGCTTTACACGAAGCATCAAGGCTATCATTATTCTCTGGTCTATACTTCCTGAATGAAGCCCAGGGTCTTAGTAGCCTCTAGAGCCTTGATCGAAACAATGGAGTTTATGTTTTCTAGTGTTATAACCGTATTTTTTCTTGTACTTTCTTGGCAGGAATTTTCTCTGTATTTCGCAAGAAAGTGAGGTTCTGCCTTGCTTTCACTCGTGTTAATTTGCTCCCGACTCAAGTGAAGAATCTTGATGCCATGGCATGTTGGCATTCGTTCCAGCCAGGGTAACTTGGAGGTCAATATACAGAGAAATTTTTGGTTAGAAGAAACTGACCCCAGACCTCTCCATTGCGATAGCATGATAGTCACTTCAGAAAATGAGTGATGGAAATATTTTGACTTGATGGAATTTTACAGGTGATATGTTAGGTTATATACAGCAATGATATAGATATGTTGCATGAAGAAATCCTTAAAACCTGACAACTGTAACACCAATTAACACTGCACAGTGCCAGTTCTGCTTTATTATCACAAACGAAAGCAAACAATATAAATTTACAGCAAAAATCCAAATGATTATTTACTTCGGAGTATAAAATATAAGCTTCCATTCACTCGTACCTGATCGACCAATGGCGTCATGCGGAACCATATGACTAACGGAACTGATCGATAATCAAATCGGCAAAAGCATTTCTTCTGCATTTCCTCCAAAACCACAACCACTACTTTTAAAACCAAAAGTTATTCGATCACAACGATGTCTCGCACACTATTTTCCCCAGCCGCTCGTCGGCTCTTATGCCAGAATCCCACAGGAATCACCGCCACCCCATCATCCTTCTCCGCATCACTTCGCCGCTCAACCTTTCTCCGCCCGATATCATATACCTGCCGATCCACGACGAACTATACAAACCGGTTCCCTTCCTCCCGGAGAATCCTCGCACAGCTCAAGCCTTCCCAGAACCGGTGCGCGTTCTCATCTTCCACCATCCGAGCCGCCACAAAAGTTACCCAGAACCCGAGAACCGGCGAGGATGGGAACCCTCTGACGATTGAGATCTCTCCCCGTGCTGCAGAAGTATGTTATGCGTTTTTCCCTCCCACCCGTCCGCATTTATACCCCGCATATACAATACCCCGGCGAGGCGGTTCGTGTCGAGTTGGTCAGAAGCCTTCTTCGGAACCCGGGTTCGTGGCGCTGGGGACTGATCGGTTTGCGACTGAGCGGAAGGAAAAGTAACCCACGTTCGGACGATAAAAGTCGCAACCCGTCTATCGTTAAGTACATACGACCACAGGGTGTGGAGAACAGGGCTTCCCGTCCGCTCAGCCGTACTTAAGCCACACGCCGGCCGGTTAGTAGTTGGGTGGGTGA
>ML742287.1:4086-38040 GCA_009193465.1 Aspergillus avenaceus
AAAAAAAAAAAAAAAAAAAAAAAAAAAAAAAAAAAAAAAAAAAAAAAAAAAAAAAAAAAAAAAAAAAAAAAAAAAAAAAAAAAAAAAAAAAATTTGTAGGTATTTTATTAGTCAAGTAATTTGGTGGGCTTTTCAAATGGATATTATCCACCTTAGCCTAAACCGAGTACTAAATAGAGAGAGAGAGTGTGTGTGTGTGTCGACCGAAAGGCAGGTATAGGCATAGTATAGATACAGTTATACAGAAGTTGACCAGAGGTACATAGAACATACATACATACATATAGAACAAACTGATAGCTACCTATAGCTATTCCCTCGCACTAAACTATGCACATAACAAATCTGCCCCCCCAGTTAATGTCATATTACCCCTGCATAAGAGAGCCACACCCCCCCAAGCTATGTCAAACAAACGGAGATCCCTGGTTGCCACGCGAAAGCATAGCAGGGATGATCCCGTTTGACTGGGGTGGAAGTCTAGAATGATAGATCATTTTGCGGCTGAAGCTACTGCTGGCTGGACAGCATGGCCGTCCATTCCCACCGCGATGAAAAGTTCTAGTGCGACAGGCAGAGTCAGTAGTGTTAAGGATGTGGCTTGCGACCGAGTCAGCCATGTCAGGCCTAGATGTCGCCAAGTAGCGTGTCACACTTTCAGCCACTTCGGTTCTGGAGGTTGTGTTTAACTGGGCTATTTACGGCCCTGATGACTACAGGTACAGATGGAAATAAAAATCAATACCGCAGTTTTACGGGTCCATTTCATGCTTCACCTGTCAAACTATGGAACAAATACAATATAACTATCCCCCCCCCCCAAAAAAAAAATCCGAAACAAGAAATTTCCCTATATAGAAGACGGGATGACGAATGTACACAGTCAGCAAATAGATCCTCGTATTCTTCATCCTTCATTCTTTGTTTGAGGTCTCAGGATGTCCCAACTCCTACCGTCTCTGGAATCGAAACCGCACATACCCAACACCAAGAACCCTAGGATGAATAGTGAATCCGACTCCGCCAGCGCTCAGGCAATCCTGTTGATTTTTAACCCCGTGACGAGGGTAAAGTCTGGACCTGGAAGATCGATTTCAAAAAGAACATCATCATACAGATAATTTTAAAAATAAATAAATAAAGTAAAATAAAATAATGAAGAAGTAAAAAGCAACTTCTTGATCTATACTCAGCATGATTGCTATGAATACATCCATCTTACTACGGGCTTGCCTATCGCGGTTACAAGCGGCGAAAGTGGAGCCCTCCAGATGAACTTTGGCATAACGATAAACTTGAAGAAACTCACTTAGCAACAACTTAAGCAGTTAGGTAATTTCAACATCGATGCAGTATAGTCTAGGGAAAGAAAGAAAAAATTCATCCAACATTGACCGCAACAGCCGTCGCAGCGGCAAAAAAGAAACCGGAAAGGGAAAGAAAACAAAAAACAAAAAACCCCGTTTCGGAGAAGAAAAAAGAAAAAATGGAATTTGTTATGAAACATCTCTAGTAACATTTTTAGTCTGCCTAGCTTCAACCCAAACGGACCCATCTCTAAGAGCGGTCAAGATAAGTGGGTCAGAAAAGAAAAGAAGGTGGGAGAAAAGTAGTGGGACAAAGGGAAAGGGAAAGGGAAAAAAAAAAGAAAAAAATTTGATTTTTTGTCTGTGTGAGCAAGTATGTGGGAGCCACGTGGTTTTTGTTACTAGCTTCGTAGTTGGTAACTCTATACTGAGCTTTACCGGTTTTGGCTGTTGCTGTGTAATCTACTCTGAAATGGAATGTTTGCTCTTACACCGCAAGAAGGGTAGGGTATTGGAAACATCAGTCAAAATTCAAGACTAAGTAGATGGTACTCTTCTTTTCTAGAGCTTTGACCAGTTCATCCCCTAGACAAGCTAACTAAATGTGCAAAAGGGATCTCTCTCTCCATCTACTCTTTTACGGAGTATTAGTGCCTATACGTCTTAACTCTACGGGGGTAGAATTAGTCGGAGTGATCAATACTCCAGGCTGACCAGAGAGAGGATGATATTTCCACGACCGAGATGCGATAGTTACGACGATAGTTGTCCTCTATAGATAGCAGCACAGATCGCTCAAAAATGGGGCGGCCCCCTGAAACAAACTTCCAATATATGGACGAAGAACACTTCAGGAACAGTACATGATCCTCCTATCCCCTTTTCTTTAATTGTTATTTTATTTAGTTTAATTTTTTTTTTTTCTTTTTTTCTTTTTTTCCAAATCCAAGCTTCCAATCACCACGACGGCAAGTTCCGAAAATTTCCTATACGATGCAAACGCATGTGACCGATCCTCAGACCAAAGGAAGCAAAAGGGGGCGAGAAAAGAGTTTAAACTAGCGAGATCTACCCAAAATAGCGATTCCTATGCATCAGATCGGATTTTGGCTCAAAGAAGTGATATCATAAGACAAACTGGAACATCAACCAGCCTAGACTCTTGAACGTTTGGTTTCTCAAAAATCTGAGGAACTAGCATGTCGGCGCCATCCATGGTATGATTAATGAGTTTAATCTAACTATTGCATCTCGCCCGGAGTATGTGATCTTTCTCCGAACGGAATCCGAGCAACCCTGTCAAGAGTACGGAATAATTCGGCGCTAGAAGTTTTCCAGAAGGATTCTGGAACGCCGCTAGAAGGTGGATTGAATTAGTGTATTGTCATGGGGGCTATTATTGTATTATGGAAGATAGAGGGAGAATGGGGGTTGGGGTCATTTTCGCTTCTTTTTTTTTCTGGGTCTAGAGTGGATAGTTCTATGAGAAGATCGGTGGGCTGATATCTTACTCACCATGATGTAATTGATTGGTTGAGTTTACGAGCCTCGTAGTTCTGGTGAGGCTGGCGATGGCGTTTTTTTTTTTTTTTTTTTCCCTAGGTAGTTTTCATTGCCTGGTCGACAAAGCGGCATCGTATGCCTTTTTTGCTCAATTCAGAACACCCTCTCCATGTAAATCTCGGATCCGAAGGATAGGGGTCCCCTGTTCTGTTTTTGATCTCAAATTCTGGATAGTCTCCATGTCATTTCTACCGGAGAACTCCGTCAACCCACAAACTTCGAACCGCAAAACTCAATACTGAGAGAAAAGTTTCCGAGCCACGCTTCGGGTACAGTTGTTGGAGAACTTGCACGTGGAAGATCTTCCGGGAAGGCGGTAAAGCTGAACCTTGTCCCATTACAGCGCCGTGACCATTGTTACAGCGGTTTTATCACGGTATCGAATACCTGTAACCGGTAAGGGTACGGTTACACTGCCAAGGTCCTAGAAGCAGCAAAAGCGAAACAGAGTGCCGAACACCAAGAACAGGGATTGGGGCTTTATGGTACACTGCAGACACCCATGTGGCCTGGATGGCATCGACGTCAGGTTTTCCCAAACGGAAATTCCTGCTGCCTATCGTTTGTACCTGTGAACAATCTACGGAACGAAGCCTGTCACTTTTTCTTCTCCAAGACTTGAAATTCTTACTTTATTATCCGTTCGCGTTTTTGTTCCTTTTTTTTTACCTCTCCTTCCCCTGAAGTAAAATTCGAGAAATCTCGATGTAAAAAAAGAAGGGCCGGATTACATCATGTCCTGCACCCTGGACGCAAGGGCGGCAGGACCAACGATAACATCGATGGATACCATTCGATGCTTCTTCGTTTGGCAGTGCAGATCCTTGTTTCCACGCGAAAGAGTCAGGCGTTGCTCACCTTTTTTTCTCTCTAAGGGGTTTTTGTTGTACTGATCTAGGTGTTAAATTGGAAGAAATTGGAAGCCAACTTCCAATTCAAAAAAAGAAGAGAAGGGAAAATAATAACTGATAGTAAGTAATTTTTTGTAGCGTACATATCATGCAATTTTTCCCCCAAGATTCTCGCATTTCCCTGTCTGAACTCCTAAGATGAGTTTTTATTTAATTTTTTGGAATTTGTATTTTTTTTTTTTTTTTTTTTTTTTACCATCTTCATTAACCCAGGGTGGTTAGCAGATCTCAATTGACATAGGCTGATCGAAATATGATTACTAGTATTTAGAATCTAGTTGCTGCCTGCAGGACGACGATTGGACACGCTCACCATCACCTTTGGCTAGTCTAATTACACTACAGGGATGCTGACGGTTGAGTGCATCAAATTTCCATTGCGACTGTTTCACCTCGCTCTTGGGACGTCCAGACATTGCTGACCCCAACCCCGATCGAATGTTGTTTTTTGAAAATGTTTAATTTCATCGTTCTACGGGGTCTTCGCCAAAAAAATGAAAATGAAAATGAAAATGAAAAAGAAAGAAAGAAATTACACCATGACGCTGAAGAATACCCATTCGAAATTGCATACGGTATAAGAGTGTATGTGTATGTCTGACAGTTGTCAAAAGTACAGTCACACCGCGGATGCACATTCATACATCCCATACGTACATACAACAAACCTTTTTTTACTTCTTTTCTCCCGGGCCTCTGCGTCCACCTGTCAGCTCCGTATCCAGAGAAAAACTCTATGTTGTCAGATGCTAATCAGTCATCCGCCCGTTAGAAACCCACTATCGAACCAGCACATATCTAGCACCATCTAGCACCTAATTTTCTCGACTTCCGATTGCTCAGTTTACCACCAACCCCAGAAGGGGAAGTTTCAGAACCAGAAAGCAAGGGAAAAAAAAGAACAACCAGATTACTTAAAATTTGTCGATAGGTAGGTACCTTAGGCAAGGAAATGATTTCATGCATTAGTGTGGGGAGAACCCGACTTTGATTTGTCAGAGTTTCGATATACATTTGGGGAGTTTCGAGCCAGGATGAAAGGGAGAGTGAGAGTGAGAGAAATCAGGAGGTAATCAATCTAACCTGAAGCAGTTGGTGGGCAAGGCTCTACACTCTCGTCGCGGTTTAACTTCGGTTAACGATCTCCAGCTTACATGCCGAGCGAAATAGTTTCAAACATACGCTTTCCCTTTTTCCTTTTCCCTTTTCCCTTTTCTCCCATGGATTTATCCGCTTTCAAATACCTCACTACATTCATCTACTAAAGAGAGAGATATATATATATATTCAAGCTACTTCAAACGGAACTCAAGGCATCCATGCATTATAATCGTTGCACAGGAGCTCATCTCGACCCGAGAATAAAGTAACATACAACATAAACATTCAATAAGGAGAAAGTAGCACAGACATTGCTTCTTTTCTTTTATTTGCTTTTTTTT
This sequence comes from Aspergillus avenaceus, assembly GCA_009193465.1. Lineage (NCBI taxonomy): Eukaryota > Fungi > Ascomycota > Eurotiomycetes > Eurotiales > Aspergillaceae > Aspergillus > Aspergillus avenaceus. Next base: position 9,310 of record ML742287.1, read on the forward strand.
CCCCCTCTTTATTATTTTTATGCATATTCTATACAGTCTATAATTATCATAATTATCACCCCTATAAGTTTTAATAAAAAGAAAAAATCCAACTAGGCTAAATCCTACTCTATCCGCATTAGCAAAAAGAAACCTCCCCATCTTTCTCCACATTCATTCTTCATACCCTTGTCAGTTCATGATCCTTCAACTTATCTAAACATAGTAAGCCAGAAAATCAATATATTAAATTCAATAAAATAAAATAAAAATGACAATAGTCACACCCTCAAAGCCACAAACCATAAAACAAATACAAATACAAAAAAGACATACAAGTACGAATTCCCAAAGAACTTACTCTACTAAGTAGCTACAACTTGTCCTTTACCATCTACCTAAGTTTGGCGTCATCTTCCATACTAGGTCATGGGGGGGGGGAAAAAAACAGAATGGAGGTTGAACTTAGGGTCATGATCGGCAACGGTTTTAATTGAAGATCTTAATGGTCCGATGGAGACTTATTTTAATTTTCTTTCTCTTGAATCATGCGATTCAAGGTAGTATTCATTTGTTTTTGGTTCCTTCCTATCTATCTTCCTTTCACTGTTTTTTTTCTGACTATTTCATTTCTAATGTTCGGAAAGTGACCGAATAAGAGTTAGTTAATAGTTGCTACTGCTAGTAGTAAGGGGTATAATAGGAGTTGAATATGGGTAGAACAAGTGAAGTAGTATAATAGTGTCATGATTATTCCAGGTTTATCTTAGTTCGTTGATATATTGCAAGTTTAACTCGGTTGCCTTAGGGCTTCGGCCGAAGATTTGGTTTGATTTTCTTCGGCCTATCAAACGCATGGGCCAAGATTATCGTCGCCAGATGCGTTTCTTCACAAATTTTGTTTCTCCATGTCTGTACTAAATTGTATATGTAAGCTTGAAGATAAACGGGTAATGTACCTTGTCCCCCTCCCCTCCCCCCTCCACTTTTGCTTACGCATGTTCCCTCCCTAAAAAAAGATAGGCTCAACCGTCCCGCCACCATTTGCCTAGGGAGCCACCTGATCCGGCCATATCGACCACTTCTTCAAAGCTGATTTCGACTCGGAACATCCGACCGTCTGCGGTGCCGCTACCGCCGCCGACGGGGCTGATAAGGCCCCAAGTCACAAGCTTCTCCCACGCCTCCCGGGCGACGTCCCGACCCCAAACTCGTCCGGGGGTCGCGGCGGCTCCAGAGACGGAGGCGGAGGTTTTAGCGGACGTCAAAAGCCGAACGTACTCTGCATATGCTGCTGGGAAGGACAGCGCCAAGGGTGCTAGGCTCTGTGGCTGTGTAGATTCTAGACCGGGGTCATACAATGCGGCCAGACGCGTCGCCGCCAGCAGTAAAGATAGGGGTAGTGATGATGGACTGGCGGAGGTTGTCGTAGATGTGGAGAACGGTAAAGGTGCAGGGTCTGGACAAGATAGACTGTGGCTGCTAAAGGTAGTGGGCGTTGGAATCTGCAGAGGGGAAGCTGCTTCTGTGGAGGCACACGCGCTATAGTGCAGCTCCGTCATGCCAATCAGGGCGCTTGTGAAAAACTCCTTGGCAGATCTCGTCTGGAAAAATATCCTTCGTAGATGAGCCTGGAACGCCTCATCACTCCACAGGCCCTAGGTCTGAGTAAGCTTTGCTGTCTCCACATAGTCGCAGAAGGGAGGCGAGAACATACCTGCAAAAACGCTCTCCACCCTTCCAGTACCTTTCCGAACCCCTTGGATGTGATAAGACTTCGCTCTTCAGCTTCGGCTGTTTCCGACAACGCCGTCACCTCGTCGTCGTCTAGATTCAAACCCGCCCAACAAATGTCGGAGAAGGTTTCTAGAGACTTTGGAAGCGGGACATAGACGTATCGATGGCTGAATCGGCTCTTCACCCGCTTCTCTAGCATTTCAGTGACATCCACCTTCGTGGTTAACCCTAGAACAACAACCGGGGCTTTCCGCGCTTGCGCGATATCAAATAGATTGTACAGGAGCGTTTGACGAGGATGGCCCACAAAAAGGTCAAACTCATCCAATATGATGAGGACAGACTTTGCCGCGGTGACAGTGTCGGCATTTTCAGAAGCACCGAACAGCTCCTCCGGATGCGACAGCAGAGCAAGAAGCGTGGCCATCGTGTCCGCATAGCTGCTTACCTTGCCTGCCTCCTCTTCGGTGTTGGTTTCACGGCCAAGCTGACGCCACATCTCACGGAGCGCCAACCGATCATCCGTATGCAAAAACCCGTTCAGGCGAACAACATGAAACTCATTTTGATGTTCCTTCCTCAGCGACGAGATTATGGTTTCCACAATTGCGCTCTTTCCAGATCCGCGTGACCCAAGAAGCAGCATTGAGTTGCCCTCTCCGACCGTAACTGTCTGCTCCACCAGCTGATGAACCTTATCGTGTTCTGGCTCCAGCCCCTTCAAAGGAGTAGACCTCTTTCCGGTCAACTTTTCCAGGATAATCCTGGTTAGAAGGTGTAATTCGTTAGTCAGACCGTGAGACAAGGTCTGAAGGGCTTCAGCGTAAGCGGGGATTGGCTCCCCCACAATTGCAGCCTCATCCTTTCCAGCTAGATCATGCTGTGTAAGATCTTGCTGTATTTGCATCGATACGAGATCATCCAGCCCATCTTGGTATTCGTCCGGAGAAGGAGACTGCCGCGACCCGTCCCTTCCACCATTGGCAGGCTCCGTCGTAGATTCCTCTTTCGTAGCAGCAAACCTCACGGGCGCCCTTCGGGATCTGGTCCGCGTAAGCCTCTCAGTCTGTGGTTCAGACTCAGACTCCGGTGATTCTGCCTCGTCCTTCTCTTCCTCTGACACGTGTCTCGTCCTCCGCGAACTTCGCGGCGTAACACCATTTCTCCCCGGCGTGGCGGTAGCCCGTTTCGTCGACGCCGGTGTCTTGTTTACCTCATCTTCGTATCTCAGCGGTGCTTTCCGCTGGCGCCCGCTCGACCGTAGGCCAGGTCTCGACGGTGTTTCCCCATCATTCTCGCGCCCCGATCCCTGTTCTTCTTTGACTTCTTTTTGACCGCTATTTCCCCCTCCCGATCGACGCAGTGTCGATCCGGACGCAGTTGGAGATCCCGTCTGGTCGGCTTCAGGCGACTTCTTCGACCTGGCTGGTCGCCGCGGCGTCGGGGAACCGGGGGCTACATCGTCGTCACCCATGGTGACGTCGCCATCCCCATCAACCTCAGACACATCCGACACCCTTCTCCTTTTGCTAGCGCGTGATTCCTTCATTTTCGGCGGTTTCGGAGGGGAGGAAGAAAGAAACGTATCACTTGCGGAATCGCAACAATTGAGACCCGACCAGTAGTTGGAACGTAATGGAACAGAGGAACAGCGTCTCCGAGGCTATCTTCACGCTGGGCTGTGCATAAATCGCGTTTTTAAGTTCGGATTGAAATGCAGTATATGGACGTAGATTAGGTAGGTATTAGCGTCGCGGCTGCGGAATTCCAAAATAATTTTCGGGGAGATCGCAGCTGCTATTCAACCTGTTGTGAGTATCATTGGTCAGTATATTCCGAGAAAGAGAATCCACGGCTACTGGGAGATTTGCGCAACGTACGGAAAGTCAGCGTGTACGGTGTAAGGGGCGTTCAGAGGTAATGGTGCTTTTGACGGAAGTCTGCCATCTACCGGTGTTGTCGCCTGAGGCAGAACGCGTGACGCGAAGTCAGGTGAGGTTTGGAAATACAGAGGATTTGGTAACGATTTTATCTTTAATTTACCTTGATTATAAGAGAGTATCTTATAACCTGCTGTATTGAGAATTTACCTGGTTACTAAACTCGGTATCGTAGAGGTAAATCCTCTCAGAAGTTATTTGCTTGTACAATATATAACCATACTAACCACTTCAAGTTCTATATGAATTACCTTACATATAACAGGAACTGACTACTAGATTTGTTCCAGAACAGAGCCCAGTAACATCATCTATACCCAACATGCCTATCTACAAACAAATTAACCATTTATGTTTGTTCCCACTATTTGATTTATTCTTCATCGTAAGATACTCCACATGAATCGATGACATACCAAGTCTTCTAAACAAGAGCAGCAAGAATACTAGTAGCAAGAACCAACAAGACAAAAGACAGAGATTGGATAGCAACATCCTCCTCCTAGAGTCATTGATTACTTGTCAACAATCTCAAATATGAGCTGAAACTCAGAAGCTAATCAGCGATCAGCCGTCTACCTCGGCTAAACGATCGATACCTACCTAGACAGAGAGAAGCTGGACTCGGCAGAGTATATATTCAAGTAACCATCACCGAACTAGTTCCAAAGAAATCAAACACGAAAAGAAAAGAACTCGAATCCTTAATTACCCTGCAAACGAACAGAAACATGGTCGTTCAACCCCCAAACAGAAAACTAGATGAATTCGAAGACCTCGTATTCCATTACTCCAATGGAATGAATATACCGGATGACGAGGAGGTTCGACCCCTTTTTTTTTTCTTTTCCTCCTTTCCTCTTTTCCAATATGTAAAATATACTATATTGGTTCAGGTTAAACTGATCAGAGGGTTAGCGCTGGGAGGTTGATTCCGCGGCGTGCAATCTCCGCTTCGAGTCCGCGACTCAGGGCCCGCCGGCTCGAGTTTCATTCCTGTTCAAAGTAATACCCCGGTTATGCAATGCTGTGGGGACCCTTCATGGCGGGTGCGCGGCTACCTTGATTGATATCTTGTCGACGACTATTCTCATGGGAGTCTCCAAGCCGGGCCATTTCTCGCTGGGTGGAGTGAGTCGCAATCTCAGAGTGACGTATCTGCGTCCGGTGCCGAAAGATACGGAGGCTCGGCTGATATGTGAGGTTATCCACATGGGGAAGAGGTTGGTGTTGATGCGGGCGGAGATCTGTCGAGCGGATACGGGGGATGTCTGTGTGGTCGGGGAACATGAGAAAGCAAATACGGATCCTGATATCAGGATATAGTTAATCTGTACAGTTAAGAACCGGGCTTGTTTTTCTATCATGGTACTAGACAGGGGTCTGTGAATAGTATTTGCATTACATTTAATTAACGACGTGCTTCTTCTGGACGCCAACCTAAAAAAGTTCCGGTACCCAAAGACCTAGTCTCTAGATACCAAACCTTGACTCATTTCTTGTATGTTATATACTCATATCTGAAGCAACCGCGCTGAAACCCAGGGTTGTAATGGTTCGTGGATGCAAAGCAAGGAAAGAAAAGAAATCCCAACGGAATTATGGCCCGACGCATAAACATCCAAAGCAATGATATATTACCTATTTCTTAAATCTTGAAAACAATTGTGATAACATATTTAGTCAGTAGCAAGCTTCTGATCCTCCCGGAGGCCCTCAACGACGAGTTCCTCGCCCGTTGCGCGGCGGTAGATGTCACGGACATCGGCTAATCAAAGGTTAGTCCAGTTTTAACTAGAGAATGATCGTGGATGACTTACCCGTCGTAGACTCGAAGTGAGATGTAGCATCGTAGCTCTTAGAAATGAAAACGTTATCCTTCTCGCCAGTCTCGACAGGCTCGTAGAGAGGGATGGGGGCGCCGAAGAACTTCTCTTCAATCGCACCCAGGCGCTCAAAGCCGGGCTCCAACTCGAGGTGGTGGTTGGCATCGTTCTCAGCAATAGTCGAAACAATGGCAATATAGTAGCCCTTGGGGCAAACGTTGTGTGCTGACGAAACCATAGCAATATAGATATCTGGGATCGGTGTTAGCACATTGCAAAGCCCGACCACTAGCACTATTCCTTACCGTGCTTCCTTCCAACTTGCGACTGAGGAATGATCAGCTGCAGCGAGTCGCTGCTATCAGTCTTATCAATGGGGTGGTTCAAGATGCAGATCGCCTTCAGCAGATATCCAGTGACCCTGACCTTGCCAGGGAAGTAAGAGGGATCTGCCAGGATCTTCTTGGTCTTGGTGGTGAAATTCATGGTCTCGCCGTTGTCATCACGATCCTTCATGGTTGCCTTGATTCCAGACACCTTGCCGCTCTCGTCATAGAGGACCTCATCGATGTTGGTGTTAAGCATGTAGGTACCTCCGTAGATGGCGGACAGACGAGCGAAGCCCTGGGGGAGCTCACCGAGACCGTAAAGGGGGTAGATGTATGGCGATTTGCCATAACGAGCCATAGAGTTCACATACAGGCGAATGCGGTTGATGGTCTCGGAGGCCATTCCTGCCTCCTGGATGTAACCGTCGGCCGGGTACAGGGCCATGGAGTGACCGATGAAGTCACGAGTGTTATCTTCCAGGCTGAACTTGTCATAGACCTCCTTCATGGTGCACTGAGCAATGTTCAAGCCTACGCGTTGTCAGTAACCCCTATGATAGTGCGAACATTGAGAAACCCAACTAACCGGCATGAGTAGAGGGATCGTCCTCCTTGAATTCACCAACCCACTCCAAAAACTTCTTAGCTCTACGCTTCTCCCACATGCCCATAAGAGATGAGCGAAGAGCTTCGTTGGCATCAGAAGGAACCTTGGCCACAGTGGCCTTGGGGCCCTTTCCTTGTTGAACATAGCTGCCGGCAATCTGCTTGAATTCGAGGTAACGTGTAACATCGGTGGAGACCAGGATATTCGTCAACTCGCCATTCGCCATCAACAGCTTGGGGACGAGGTCAACGTTCCAGTCGTTGGCCCGTCCATATTTCTTCCAGGGCTCTTGGCCGGCGGGGACATTGCCGTACTTCTTAAAAAGCTGTGCGACACCAAGAAGCAATTAGTATCTGGAGGGTTATCTCTTAAATAAATCTAGTTCAGAGCAACGTACAGTCTCGATGTTCACGGAAGCAGCCTCACTGTGGCATGTGGTTAGCGACCGGTGACGTTGGATTGGCGTAATGGTTTCTCAATTAGCTCCTTACCCTCCGTAGTGATCGTTGCGGTCGATGTGAAGAACCTTGTTTCCCTTGACACTCAGGACACTAGATGTAGATTTAAATGAGCTTTCAAAGTTTTAATGAAGACAAAAGAAAGCTCATACCCAGACAGCACACATTCCGTCAAACCTAAGGGAGGGAGGGGCGAAGAAGTTAGTATAGCTGCTGTCAAACGGCGGGGTAGCAATCTAGTAGTAGTAGAACAAACAACATACCGGTGCCGAGAACGACAACATCATACTCGGGGGCAATCTCATCCATGATGGAATATGATGCAGGAAAGTAAGGTGTAGGAAGTAAGGGTAAAAAATAAAACAAAAAGTTTAAGGGTAAACAGAGATTAGAAAGTAACAAATAGTCGAAGAAGGGGGGAGGGGAGAAAGTTTGGGTCGAAAGTGGGAGAAGATGCGGAGACTTGGGAGCGGTGAGTTGTTTTGAAAGGAGGAGAGAGAAAGTAAAGTAAGGTAAGTAAAAGTACTCCGTAAGGTATCTTAAGTTTCTTAACAGGTTCCTTAATTATTCTTTTTGTCACTATTACCACCCGGTCATTAGGGCCCCCGTCAGTCTATTAAATCACCCCGCGGATCATCCAGAATCAATAGAGATTCATCCTAATTACCAAGTCCCGAGTCCTTTTTGATTTATTTATTTATTTATTTTTTTAAATTATGAACATGATTATGATTATTTTATTTTTCTTCTTTAAACTCTCAACTCTTATTTACTCCGTACTGATTATGACCTCGAATTTAAAATTTGGGATCCACTAAAATCAGGAGAAAGGACGTTTCCAGAATCGTAACTAATATAATCTAATTTATTATGGCACTATTGCCTAAATATTATTATCAAAAAAGAATAATAAAAAAACAAGTCAAGAATGGACTCCTGAAATCTTGTTTGCCCCTTTTCCTGAATCTGTGGGGTTCTGGATCTTTACTTCTTTAAAAGGAGTGTTGATGCCACTTAATCTATATCACCTTTTGGTCAACCCCTGGCTAGGAAATCCCGAGGACCCATACGAGTTATTGAATGTTCAAATACCTTCTAGTACTAGATGATCCTTTTTTTCTTTTCTTTTTCTTTTGATTCTGTTTTTATTACTAAGAAACACTTATATCCAATAGATCATGAGGAAGAAAAGATCAATCGTATAGAAATAAAATAAGCTGATACATGTAGTTACAATACTACATACATCGAACTATTAGTTCGAAATTTTGCCAAAACGCTTCAACTGCAAGAGTTTGAACTCAGATTATGCTGTTCTTGATCCTTCAGCATCGTCTTCCTGTGGCCGATAACCGCTGTTGTATAATTTCTGGGCGTCTTCCCAAGCATACCATCTCTCCCGAAGAACATGCTTAATGCTCTTTTGTGTAACACGGACCTATCAAATAACCATGTCAGATTGAATCCAATGGTTGAACTACTTGATTATAAAAAAAAAAAAAAAAAAAAAAGAGGGTCTGAGGATTTCCGCAACATAGAAAGGCGCCCGTGCTTGGAACCAGCGTTTACAGAGTTATAGGCAAAGAAGCGTCAGATGTATAACTTACCACACGGTCCCGTTCGTTAACCTCCCATTCACCGTATCCTGCCTTCAATCGCTGTCTTTCCAAGTTGGAGGTGGCTAAGCGATTGCGCTCCTTGGCACATACCCACCAAAGGGCATGAAGATCCTCCCAAGACTTCTCCCGGAGTTCCTGAATAGACCAAGGGCGGCCTGACCGGCTGATAGTCAGCATAACCACACATAAGATTCACAAACGGATGAGCCGACTAACCATGTTCATCCTCAGCCGCTGGGTCATCCAATGCATGACGGCTCTTGGGAAAGAAGCCCCAGAGTCCATGATCCGGGGTAGGATTGCGTTTCTCGAGGGTATCCGGTGAGACGGGCTTAGGCAGAGGATATTTCGACACGCCCAATCTGAACTTGGGACCGGTGCGATGGATCGCAGATACACCGCGGGTTTTGTTCAAATCACGTCCATGGCCAGCGGCAACGGCGGTCGACGAAAAGTTCGAGCTCTGGACGGGCGACCGAGTCAAGGAGAAATGGAGAGATGGTGCGAGATATGGAGGAGGCAGGTCGACCAAGGGAAGAGCCCCGTACTGGCGAGCAAGTCGCGCAACCGATTGGCGATGCATTGTGGATGAGGGCCTTCGTCGAGAAAAGAAGGTCTTCCTGCGGCTCCGAAACAGAAACGGGGAAATGGACTTTTCGGAGGAGAGTCACGTGTTTACATAGCCGCTTCATAGTTAATTGCGGCAAACATACATAGAACACACCTTCTACCTTGGAACGATTTCTGCTGATACTAAAGGTTATATGTTATTATATTATTTTTTTTTATGCCTTTCTAATTCCATGGCGCGTCACTGAAATGATCCTCAGGTAGACTAAATCAGTTCCACGAGGGTAATTTGAGAAGAATCTGACAAGCAATTAAGTTAGTGAGAAAACAAGTAAATTATACCATTAAATAATGTCCTGGCACAACAATTATAAAAAACAAAAATAAAGAAAAAGAAAGTAAAAAGCAGAGAAACACATGCTTCCAAACATGAAGTTAGGGTACAGATAAGTTTAACAAACTTTAGGGAGCGGAATGGCGGCTAACCTGGTCTGTGCAGGTGGGAAGCGCGCGTTTGTAGCCCACTCCACCTCCAGTATCCGTCGCAATCAGTGTGGGAGAGTGATCCTTCGAAGTGATTTCCATACCTTCATAAAGCCTCCGAGTATACATTCTCGTCATTCGTTGGTTGTATCCTTCAACTTATATAGACAGCTCTTGGAAAACACTATCGAGTCATGAATCGGCCAGGTTCGTCCTTTTTTCGTCCTTCTCTTTGTGCTGCCCATATAGCTCGGTGATGGTATAATTGGCCACATGAGTGATTCTCTTCGACCATTGCCACTCACCCCGGTCGGAGAGGTCGATTTGCCTTTCAATGTCCCAGAAGAATATTTTGGCGACCGGAGAGGCTCAATCTGGGCTGATCTCTACACCAATCGCCAATATACCGGGAATGACTCCTGCTTGCGAATAGTAGTCCTGGACTAGTTCGTTGGTAGACTGGGCAGCCCGGACAAAGGCTTTTTGAGCCCATGATACTTCAAAAGAATTGAGTCTTTGTCTGCTAACTTTTGTCTTTCTCGGATAGGCCCAGGCCCTCAACCTCTTCGGGGTATGTCTGGATTCCCCGCACAGCAACAAGCACAAGCTCGAAATGCGACGTTAGCGTCAGCGCGCTTGCCAAACGGAAAGTTAGGTGCGACAACAACGGGATCAATATATTGGCATGTTAAGGTGTCATGGGAACTAATTAAGGAGGCCAAGTAGGAAGCGGCGCAGCATGGAATTTCAACCTACCTGTGAGCGGAACTCCTGGGATCCAAACAAATCAGCAGCGCAATATGGGAAATATCTCGTCTTTTGCACAAAGTTTGAGCGGGTCACAGCCTGCTACGCCTCTTGATCTCTCGTATGTGTGGTTTTGTTTTGTTTGACGTCGATGAAGCTCCCGCACTCGGGGCCGAAAGCCCCCAAAGATTGGTTGGACAGTACTGAGAATATATTCACTAGGGACTTCCCTTCACTATCTGGAGCACCCCCACAATCCCAGGCTCAAAATCCGGGACATTTAGTTTGGGCAAACGCCAGCCAGCGAGCGATGCAGCAAACTCCCGTTCAAAGACAACAACACCCTACGACTCAAGCACCTTCTCGACCGCTCCAAGCACAATCACACCCCCAACAGCAGCCTCAACCCACACACGACGACGTATTTCCGTCCGGTGCTCAGTTTGCCAATCGTCTCGATGATTATAGGAACGGTGGACAGGGGATCAGTGGTCAATTAGGCGCGGGCGCACAACCACAGACAGGCAATATCGACGAATTCCCACCTCTGGGGCGTAATGTTGCTGCAGAATTAGGCCAGGATCGCAGGGGTTCTTTGATGCAAAGCGCCGGGTTTGGCAGCTACAACGCGGGGATGCCACTCTCTGGCGCAGGTCAGGCGCAGTCTGCTCAAAACCGCAATGTAATTTCTGCAGCGATCAATGGACAGGAGAGGATAATGTCACCTGTAAATGCTGGTGCTGGAAGTATGTCGATTGAGATACTCTTATTCGTCAATAGAAGATTAATCATTTGCAGGTATTGGAACGTCAAGATCGCCTGTCGATCAAACCTCCAACGGTGTTCCAGGACAAGAAAAAGAGGTTCGAAAATAAGCCACGTGGGCATTCTGTACACATGCTAAATATATCATATAGGATTTGAGCAGTTCCATATTGTCAACCCAGCGCAACTACACTGAACAACAACAACAATTGCAGCAGCAATCTCTCTCTGGGGACGTACAAGAACCTTCCAGATCTGCACAAAGCTCTGAGCAACCGCCACTGGGTGAGATGAGTGAACTTGATAAATTCGGGTTAGCAGGTCTTCTGCGGATGATCCATAGTGACAGCCAAGATGTTGCCACTCTTGCAGTGGGCCAGGATCTAATGACACTCGGCTTGGACTTGAATCAACCTGAGTATGTTTTTTGTCCATGGGTGTTTGTATAAAATGCGTGTTCAAGCTAACATCTTTAAGACCTCTACACACATCGTTCGCGTCACCTTTTGTTGCATCCATGACAGGCGTGCCTCTGGAACAGGACTTTTCGCTTCCCTCTTGCTATAACGTCGCTAATATCCAACCACTCCAGGCTCGCATCGCTAGCTTCAGTGACGAGACCTTATTCTATATCTTTTACAGCATGCCGCGGGATATCATGCAGGAGGTTGTGGCCGAGGAGTTGATGGGTCGGAAATGGAGATATCACAAGATTGAGAGATGTTGGCTGACCCGTGATGAGACCTATCCGGGCCCGGTTGACGTTGAGCGCGGTGTCAGTGAGCGTGGAGTCTATCTTATCTGGGACCCTGCTAGTTGGAAAAAGATCAGGGTACGATATCTCACCGATATGAACGAAACTTCGTCTTTGTGCTAATGAGGCCCCCGCTCGCAGCGTGAGTTCATCCTCCGATATGAGGATCTTGACAACAGGATGGACCCAAATAGAGGCCTCGCGCGCGCTGGTTTCCCACATCAGAATTCATGAACATCCGAAAGGTGCACGGCAATGGAATCATATACGGCGTTAGTGTCTCTTCAAGTTCCATACAGTTATTTCAGGTGTTGGTAGTGGCTCTGAGTTAAGAGGTGCTTCTCTGAATCTTTGGTGATCTATGGGAAAGTGGGATAAGTGTTGAGTTAAATGATTATGATGATTTTTGTCACTTCTTACTCGCTATACAGTTGAGCTAGTACTGGCGCCGAATATCGATGACTTCTAAACCCAGCACCGTCACTTCTTTCTTTCTTTCTTTCTTTCTTTCTCTATTATTCAACCTTTTTTTTATCCCCACATCTTTGTGCACAGCTAACATAATGATAAACCTAGAGAGATAAAATATCACTATGAGTAGAATCGCGGTATGTTTCTTGGTAGGTCATGCTGGTTTAAGCCGACTACTATCTTGTGCCGTAAGTTACAGGGGTATACTTGAGTCATGGGTCAGTATTACACAGCTGCACATATATTCTACAGGAAGCCATCCGGGAAAACTGTAAGGGTAAGATCCCGGGGAATGAAATTTGCTGATGGAGCATGTGACTACCACTCGAAAAACACATTTTTGTTTTCTACTTCTCGTTAACACTTCCCTCCTACTCTTCAAGACAAAGACATCCATCTTGATCCCCAACTTAATTCAACAAAACCTTGCACCCTTCTGCACTTGACACTACAAGTGTCAAAGATTGCTTCTCCTCACCAGGCGGAACAACAGTGAGTTCAGGTGGCAGCCTAAGCCCTGGAAATGCCTGAATAATTCGTATGATTGCGTACGAAGCTTCTGTCAGAGCGAAATCTCCTGTAATACAATCAGTGCACTTACTGACAGACCCTTCTCTAGAGGCACTTACTACCGAGACACTTTCTTGGTCCACCGTGGAAAGGCATAAAACCCCATCCTATCCCATTTAGCTCATCACCCAACCATCTGTCAGGTCGAAAACTGTTTGCGTCTTCACCGTATAGGGTCTTCAGCCTATGCATATGGTAGACTGAGTAGCCAATGCCTGTGCCTTTGGGTATGAGAACGGGCGATTTACCATCCGGGCCTCCTCCGCTTGGGATCATTGTCGTTCTAACGGACTGCCGAACATTTATTGGGAGTTGCGGGTATAACCTTTGTGCTGGACAAGAGTGAGCGGGCCACTGGGCTAAATTGTTAGGTTACTCTTGGGCTTACCTACATTCATTGATCACGCATCGGAGGTACTCCATTTTACCGATTAATGCGCGTGTGATTTTAGATGATTCCCCTGTGGTAACTTAGATCTCCGTACGCAGTCGTGCGAGAGTATCAGGATGCCTCGCGAGAAGGAAAATTGCCCACGATATTAGACATGCTGTGGTGTCTCTCCCCGCGATGAGAACATGGACCAATTGGTCTCGAACGAGCACTGGGTCCCGCAGCTCCTTGTATAGATCGATGATAAATGCATGGGTTTCCGACGCTGAATGCTCCCCGTTCTTTACCATGTCATCAAGCGCGAGTTGCACAAACTTATCTGCATAATCCTTGACAACTGCACATGCTTCTTGGAACTTGGGAGGTTTCCAAACCCACTCGAACTGAGCAAGGCGTAATCGAATTGCGCTAATATAGCTAGCATAATCGAAAGCACTCTCAAAGGTTGCCGTTTCTTCCCCTGGTAGAGAGACGATTGATTCTCCAAATATCAGTGCTGTTGTTGTGGAAAGGGTGAAGCGAAATACATATGACTTTATATCTACCACGCCCCTTGCGAAACGGAGCTCTCGGATCAGATCATCTATGTGTTCGTCAAAAATTCTACAGTCTTGATGGTGGATGCGGACAAACTGACGACGAAGCAGTTCCCTTGAATGCTTCCATAGCCGACCATCTTGAGTGAAAATACCTTCACCTAGCATAGGCATGAGTCCAGGCCGCCGAGAGCCGAGGCCCCAATCTGCAGATAATTAGGGCAAACATCCATGACATTCGGAAATACTTAACTACCTTACCCTCAAAATTTGTGGACAGAATCGATTCCACGTTTTTTGGGTCGGCGGTGAAGTACCCTTGATTACCAAATAGTTTGAAAGTCATGTTAGGGCCAACACGGTCAAAATACTGTGACATAAACAGGAGTAACCGCTGATCCGGCGGCGCATCATATTGCCGTTTCAGCACGTCAAGCGCTAATGGCCACTTATACGGTAACCATGTCTCCATGGGTAAGCAATTATGCTTTTGTCCGAATGATTTATCATACTAAAACTATTAATGGATAAATCAGGGGGCTAATAGTGGACGACCTACGGAATATCTCTGCCAGTATTGAAAAGCACAATACAGCAGGTAGATGAAACAGACTGTTGTGACTGAGTCTTGTATCTCCGAACCATGTATCTCCATGTTGAGATAGTGTGCACGGTAGACCATGAGGCAAGATATCGCTCTCGGTTGAGTGGGGAAATTGTTCGTTCTTTATATGTGGGATTTTTCGAGCAGCTAATGAGAATGCTCATGTTCAGCTAGGGAGGTCCGCGAGAGTATAGAGCGAGATAGAGTTTGTCGAAAGGGTGACCGGCAAAACATCTCAACGCGCCGACTGTAATAAAAACCTAGGCTCATGATTCCATTATTCCATTATGAACCTCCGTTGCTCAAGATGACCACAGCCACGTATCGTGCTACAGCGAGCTTTCTAAGTCTCTATCGGCTTTAACCAGAAGAACTAGTCGAGCCACTTCATTATATGGATAGCCTTTTGTACCACTTCTTCTTTGCCAACCCTCCTTGGAATACCCACTAGGTAACCCCAACAAGCCATGTACTACTGCTGTTGAAACGAAACAGGCTTAAAGGTTGATATCTTCATGTGACGCTGAAATGCGCGGAGCCGCCCAATAATCGTGTGGTTCGGCTATTCCAAGTATCACAAGTTCTAGGGCATGGAGACCCTTTTGTTATCCCCGATTTAATTTTATTTATGGAAAGGTTGACGCTTTCTTCTATAATAGCTAGAGGCGCACGAATAATGGTGTGTGTTGATGCATGCTAATACCTGGAAATGCCTTTATCTAATCTATTCTATCACCTTCGTCTGCCACTACTCGGTAACACGAAGTGATAGTATGACACCGAAGTGACAGCCATGAGGGTTTCAGTGAGACCTATTTGCGGATATCTTCCACTCCTTCTAGCTGCCTTTTTGCCTGATGTTGCACGAAACCTCCAACAGACACAAAAAAGCAGCTACATGGTTGGGATTTATGCAGGTTGCTCCCTTGATATATGTCCGGAATTGCTTGCTTTCATGTTTCCCTTTGTTTTTGGGCCAATGGATGCCATTCATGATTCGTGGAGATCGGCCATCAAGTAAGTCCCAGGTGACTATTCAGCCAAGTGTTCTACAAGAGTGGAAAGATTAATTGCCTGGGCGAAAACGACATTGGGGTTTTTGCCATAAAGGGCCATCTGCAGATGCCTAGTCAGACAGGGACGATACAGCGGGACAGAAAATATTCTCCTGGACTTTTCAAAACTGGCATGGCCTTGATGGTAGTGACTGCAGAGCATTCAGTCGTTGCAATACCTTGTGGAGCCTTATCTGAGACAGTTTTCAAAAGCCAAAATATATACGCAAATTATAGGCTCCGAAACTTTGGAGACTCATTTTCGACAGCGATAGTGACCATCCGATGCGCAAAAGCCAAAAACAGGAAGGGACACATGATACTTTTGGGCGGATGATTCAAGTGGAAAGGATGGAGCTACAAACAAGTATTGGCTAAGTATCATTTGTCACAATCGAATATAAGACTGCAGGAGTTGGTAAATGCTCATTAAACCCCGATGCACCTGTTGAGACATCTGAAGATCTCGGAAGGCGATGATCCGATTGAAGAGATAGTTACATAGCGGACCGTGCCTTGTTCTGGCACTCACATTTCTCAAAAGTGGCAGTGACCGAATATGCTGCATGAGGATTTTAAGGCATATTGTTTTCACGGGTGATCTTGTTACTCACATGTCGATAGCTGGGACATGAATGTGTCTCATCAAGACGGTCTATACTAGTACGGAACAGTTGAGACTGATTACTCAGACATTTAGAAATCCACTGAAGGTCTCAAGTTCCTCTGAGCCGGACAATGGCTCAGTTTCAGTGCTTCTCACATCCTACTCGGCCTAATAAATCTTTAGGGTCACTGTGCCCGGCCAGTCTCACGCTGGACGAACTCGCGGCCATGTTCATACCGCCTCTGCGCTTCCACGGCTTGCGATCAACAGCACTGACGCCAGCACCTTCTTCGTTTTGGTTCTTTCTCATATCTCTCTCATCATGCTCGCTCTCGCTGTCACTTCTGATATCATTGGCAACCCCTCCCTTGAGGACTAGGAGGGCAACTTGAATTATCATAACAAGCCAAGCGACAGTGAGTATCTGAAGGAATCCAAGAGCTCCGAGAAATCCCCACTGTACACGCTTGCTGAAGCAAATAGTGCCAGATGGCCGTCGAAAAGGTTCTAGCATATGCAGCCAACCATGTTCAGGCAAAGGAGTTGGGCCTGTTAGATTCCCTTGGGATCCGTGGTAGCAGCCGATGGGAATAACCTCAGCCATGTATTCCCAAATGCCCCACATGGTAATAAGGTACAAAATGTGACGAGCGAGGAACCATGACAGCATGAAGACACCGAACATGATGTCGCACATGGTGGAACGGCCGAGATACCTCAAGCACTTAGCAAGCTTTGTCTAGGCGTCAGCTAGTATGGCCAAAAGCTCAATATGGGGAGGGGGCTCACGGGAAATATGATGTCGACTACATCCATTAAGATCAAGACCAGATTAGCGACCCGGGTTAGATGTAATGTGTACGAGGTATAGATCAAAACAATCGCCACAATATGGTGGGTCAACATCTGCCAGTGATCCTTACGGCGGTTTTCAATATGGATGACAAGGAGTTGCTGCTGCCAGAAAGCCCATTGGCCAAGGATATATGCTTTGGTGATCCCCGGCAGCTCTCTAGTGGGCCAATCTGTGAACATCTCTCTTAAGTTCAAAAAGTATTTCGATGTACAGTAGATGTACTGGAGTTGCTATATTAGCAGTTTGAAGTGAATATCGGACTTGATGACACACCATGCCGAGTGTCCAAGATAGGGAGAAATAGCACAACAGCCATGCTTGTTCAGAAAATCTCCTGATATCCTTTGACTTTGATATTCCCCATCTTCTGCCTAGTGGTGCTAGGATATTTTCAATGGAGAAAGCGCGGAGACCGGTATAGGAGACAACACAGAACCCGATAAAGTACAGATCATCGCTGCCGACGCCATAGCATCCCGTATCTGGGTTATAGTGCGATAACCAAACAGCTTTGGACGTATAGGGTCGCAATCTCGGCACGGAAAGGTGGACGAACAAGAGGATAAAGATGAGATTCAAGGAGATCCCTAGCTGGTAATTGAGCTAGTGTTCCTGGAAATTTCTAAAATGATAACAAGAGACGGTTTGTTGACTTTATCAATGCACGTACCGATCTGGTAGTCTAACAACCAGCGGGCAATTTCTTTGAAAACCCCAGTGCCCTCTCTAGCCTGGATTTTTCGTCTTGTGCTCACTAATGGAATCCCTGGCCTGCTGTTGTCTGGCCTATACGACGGTACGCTTTGAGGCGTAACAGGAGACCTGGGTTCACTCATGACGGTGTGTGTTGCCAAAGAAAATTCAGCTGGGTTGCAACGAGATGTTGACAGCCAACTTGGTCGGTAGCGGGCGGGCAATGCTAGTCCACTACGAGGGGCATCTACGCTACACAATGCGTCTCAAATCTGAGGGTGATTTGATGAGAGGCCGGATTGTACAACCTGGCTGTGTCACCCGTGCAGCCTTCTTTGTGTGTGATTGTTCAGTGTTCACCCCCGGAAGCCGCTGACAGTCCAGTTGCTGATATCCATGCTCAAGAGTCCATTCCGTGAATGTTTTATTCCCACCTACGGCTGCTCCTACGTAAGACTCTTGATTAAATCTCATCATGAGAAGCTTTTCAGTAAGGAGATTGCCCTATCCAAACATGATGTGAAAAGGATTGGTTACATAATTGAGGTCGCCCATTGTTAAGCTTTTGGTCAACCTTTGCCCTATTACCCCGGGCTGGATTCTATTCTGACACGCTTTTTGAGTTTAAGCATCCGCTGTTCTTTTTCTTTCTTTATCGGAGATGGTAAACCATGCGGGTCAGCCGGCCGTTTTCATCGTACGTGCAAATCGAGAATAGACAACTTCCGAGATCTCTGCTTCGGTCTGTTGGACGGGTCTCTAGGCTGAGATGTAGCTACCGCAAGTAGCCATATTAACAAAGGTTAGTTACTGAAGATCTTCCAAAATGTTAAGAGAAAGAAACACTCACTAGAAGAGCTCACGGGCGAGTTTGCAGGCTGGGCTGCTTCGGAAGGTCGTGCTAATAAACAACGCTAAATCAGCCAAGGGCGCTTCAAGCTTTAATCGGTGTGAGTGTTCCGCGCGCAGTGAAAGATACTGACAAAGCAACTGTTGCTTTCTAGCTTGGCGATAGAGCACGGCCAGGGTCACCATGGCGACCCCCAGCCCTAATAACGAGTAACTAACGGCCTCAACGGTCGAGTCGGCCAAGTTAAAGAGCGAAATATTTGCTGCGATACGGTACGGGAGTATAACTCAGTTATTCCCATGGAAATGCAATGGATTTCATGGTTTGCTGTAGGAGGAGGGTAAGATGACTACGTTAGAATTCCAGGATCGCACTCGGGGCTGCAAAGGAATTGATGTGAGGGTAGCACGACAGGCTGAGGATGATAGGCGCTTGTAAGAACGCATTTACCTGGAATCTTGTGCCAACAAAGAGCCACTAGGTAAGTAGAAAGATCGGAAATTATCCGGTTTAGTATATGAAGTTTTTGAAGTTTTGTGAATATATATTCGCAACATATACTTCAGAACCGCATCGTTTCGGGGCAGAAATTTGAACTGCTAATGTAGAAGTAATAGTATTGCTACCTTTTATAAATCACAAGATCACCCTTAGACAAATGAGAGTGATTCGAAAAATAGAATGACATTTTATGTACTATAGTTATATTAGTAGTAGATTTCCATAAACCAGATCAAATGCTTAGGGTCGTAGTTTATCATTGGACAAGGGCGATTACCTCATCGATAATTCTGCCGGACAATTGCTGACCGCCCTCTAAAATTGTTTTTGACGTCAAACGAAACCAAAAATAGTTTCGACCGGCTTTACTTCCGAGCCATCCTCTATTATGCTCTGGGGAGTGGCTTATCAATCGATTCACTGAACTTGTGGTTGCAATTGCCCACTCAGTGCCCGCCATTCGTCTCCAGTAAGTCGGATCCTATGTTTCTTTCGCACTCTGTCCTGAAGCTTGGAAATCGTCATCGGTGTGGGGTCCTGTCAATATCCCTGGTCTGCACTAGTTATACATATATGGGGCTGTTTCCTTTCTCGCTTTCCATCTCTCTCGCTTCTTTTTCTTCTTTTCAATTACCAATTGATTGGCTTGTGACACTGCACTGGTATCTCTGAGGAATCTGCTGACTGTCGTAGGTCAATTAGCTCCTTCACGAGTGAATTGATCCTATTCGAGTAGAATTGAAATGGCTACCAACTCAATTACGCTCGCCTTCAGGTCCGCGGGGCCAAGAGCTCGCGCAATTCCCTCTTTCCGCTGCTCCCAGCGACCAACAGTCCTGCATCGACAGCATGCGCTTTTCCGGCAAGGAAGCCTGAGATATGCTTCAGATACTGCCGCCGAGGCAAAGGAAACCGTGAAGGAAGCACCGAAGAAGGCAGGCCGTGGACTCCGGAGAAAGGTATTGGGCACCTCTTTGGCTCTGACTCTTCTGGTGGGTTACTTGTATGGCACGGATACCAGAGCTAGTGTTCATCGGTATGGCGTTGTGCCCCTGATCAGGTTGCTGTATCCTGATGCCGAGGATGCGCATCACATCGGAGTTGATTCTCTGAAGACTCTCTACCAGTATGGGCTCCACCCTAGGGAGCGCGGAAACCAGGACGGCGATGGTGTGCTCGCTACTGAGGTAATTGCTTCTATCCGGCGAGAGACTACATAATTGATACTGAGTCGCTGGGCCCCAGGTCTTTGGCTATACCCTCTCTAACCCGATTGGTATCTCCGCCGGACTTGACAAACACGCTGATATCCCCGATCCTCTGTTCGAGATCGGGCCTGGAATTGTCGAAGTTGGTGGTACAACTCCGCTGCCGCAAGAAGGCAACCCCCGGCCTCGTGTTTTCCGACTCCCGTCCCAGAAAGCCATGATCAACCGATACGGCCTCAATTCTAAAGGCGCCGACCACATGGCCGAAGTCTTGCAGCAAAGAGTGCGCGACTATGCGTACGCGCACGGATTTGGAGCCCACGAGCTGGCAGAACAGCGGGTCTTGAATGGCGAGGCCAGCGTACCTCCTGGTAGTCTCCGGGAAGGACGTCTTTTGGCCGTACAAGTCGCAAAGAACAAGGCCACCCCGGACGGTGACATCGACGCCATCAAGCGTGACTATGTGTACTGTGTGGACCGCGTGGCTAAATACGCCGATATTCTCGTCGTGAACGTGTCCAGCCCGAACACTCCTGGCTTGCGTGACCTCCAGGCCGCAGCCCCTCTGACCGCCATCTTGAAGGCCGTCGTTGGCTCGGCTAAGAGCGTCGAGCGCAAAACCAAGCCCTTCGTCATGGTCAAGGTGAGCCCGGACGAGGACTCCGACGAACAAGTCTCCGGCATCTGCGAGGCTGTCTGGGGCTCCGGAGTCGACGGCGTGATCGTCGGTAACACGACCAACCGACGCCCCGACCCCCTGCCCAAGGGCGTTGCCCTCCCTGCGAAGGAACAAGCTACGCTGAGAGAAATCGGCGGCTACTCCGGCCCTCAGCTTTTTGACCGCACTGTCGCCCTCGTAGCCCGGTACAGAGCCCTCCTAGACCAGCCACCCGTCTCGCCCGAAGCTGCCGAAGCGGCCAAGCAAGCTACCGCAAGAGTGGTGCGGGCGGAGCCGGACTCGGAGAACGTCCCTCCCGTGGAGGAGCTCAATCCCGTCGGCCAGGTCTCGCGTAAGGTGCTGTTCGCCTCGGGCGGCATCACAAACGGCCAGCAGGCGCAGGCTGCTCTGGACGCTGGTGCTTCCGTGGCCATGATGTACACCGGTGTTGCGTATGGCGGTATTGGTACTGTGACTCGCGTGAAGCAGGAAATGCGCGAGGGCAAGCGGGCTTAGACCATGAATATGTTATATGGCTGGGTTAAATCTGTAAATAGTATTGGACAATAGTGCGATAAACTGTTAGATTATTAAGAATTTTGAACTAGAGAATCTTCTCAATACCTTTATAAAAACAAGGTCATAGCGATCAAGACACGGTCGTATAATCATGACTACGCTAAAGTCTAACACGCTTAATATATAAGAAAAGAAGAAAGAAAAAAAAATAAAACTAAAAAGAATCCCGAACCTCATTCACAACCCTCCGCACCCCCTCAATGTCATGAGCAAACCTCCCCAAAAACATGCCATCAACAGCTTTCCCCAGACCGCCCGCGCCCCACAACCCCGGCCCAGCACTGCCCCCATACAATATCCGCACCTCCCCCGCCCGGTCCCCAATCACCGCCCGAATCCCCTCCACAACAGCAGCAATATGCCCAACACCCGCCGGGGCCGGCTTCCCAATCGCCCAAACCGGCTCGTAGGCGAAAATCACCGGCGCCTCGCCAGGTATAGCGTCTAGCACGGCACGCACTTGCACCTCGCATTCGCGCACGGCGGACCCGACAGCCTGCGACGCGACGGGGCCAGGCGCAGTCACCTCCCCGACACACACGAGGGGAATGATGCCGTGCGCGCACGCCGCGGCGGCCTTTCGAGCCGTCTGGGCATCTGTCTCGTGGAAGATTGAGCGGCGCTCGGCGTGGCCTAGTTCCACGATTGAGACGCCCGTGTGTTGGAGCGACTGCGGGGATATTTCCCCTGTGTAGGCGCCTTGTGGTTCCCAGAAACAGTCTTGAGCGCCGAGTAGAAATAGAGTATTTTTATCTGTATTTTTATTTGCTTTTGTATCTGTATTTGCTTTTGTACCTGTGTCTGTGTCTGTGTTTGTGGAGGTGGTCTTGTTGAAAGCTTGAAGAATCTCGTGGCAGGGATAAATGGTCAGGAAATCGGGGATCAGGGCTAGAAGTAGCTTGGATGCGTTGTCTGGTCGCACGATGCCGTTCTCGGGGGCTAGCAGGGCGCGTAGATAGGATAGGGTTCGGTCGGGGGTGAAGTACATCTTTAGGGAGATGATGAGGAGGGTTTCGGGGAGGGTTGGATATGTCATTTTTCCCTCTTCCCTCTTCTTTCTTGTTTGAATCTTTTCTTGTTTCTGTAAATGATCGATTTGGTTGATGCTAATGGTTGGGAATAACAGTATGACTCTGTTATGATGTCGAGTGAGACGCTAGATTGTTCAAATTCTAGGCGACGGAATAACTGATTGAGGGGTAGTTTCTGCCAATCACGGTATACTATTATCGTTGATTGCGAACTAGTTTCATCCGGGTTTGCGGCTGTGAGGGGACGAAAAGGGTAGGACTTTAGTCTGGGCTAGACTGGACTTGACGTGGTTTCATTTGTGTTCCACGCGAGTTCTCGTAGATTAGTAGTAAATGTACTCTGTACTTAGGAGCGATCTTTGGGATTTTGGGGAATCTGTTGATTATACTAGAGTAGTAGAGTAGGATAGGGGATTATATGATCGGGGACTACTGTGAGAATAGAACTTGAAGCTGAAGACAGAGTATACCTAAGCAGGAGATATCTAGGGCTATGGAGAAACCGGTTACCTTGTTCTGGTAAACTTGATCGGATAACTTGTTTGGTTGGTATTTTCAGTGGGTCTTAAGTGGAGTTGTCTTCCCCGGGAAATCCTATTTAGGACATGCGAGATTAAAATAAAATAAATCGGAAGAATCCAATTGTCTCAATAGTGGATGGAGCATGAGAAGAACACATGACTTCGGTAGTTCTCGAGTGGGCAAGTCCTTTGGGTCTGGAATCAAATCTTTGAGTATCATGTGCTGCACCTGATTTTTCTTCTCTGATGCAAGCGTCCATCCTTACCTCGAAGAACGAGTCCACGCTTACTTCGGTTTCCTTTTTGTAACTTGTCAATGTAGTCTTATGCACGTTGACACGAATCGTATCCGATCCATTGACCAATCCATTGTTCTGGGGACATTTCTTTCATCCATACCGTTTTGGTGATTCCCCTCATATCATCCTATTGTTATAGTCTTTTGTTTTATTGCCCAGCGCAAAAGTATTTCCGATGAATTATCGTCAGCGGCGGTGGTGAAAGCAAACATTCTTTTCCGTCCGAACAAGAAATTCATTCCAGACATGGTTTGGAATTCGTTTGATTCCGTTTTCATTGCGGTTCTGATAGGGAACTGTCACTAACGGGATCGGGCTTAGATGCTTGACTTTCATTGGTGGATGCGGGATGCAACTCTCTCAAACCAGCCCCACCATATAACAAAAGATGACTGTCAAACAAACAAATGCAAGGACTTGAGAAATGTAAGATGTATGTGTATGTGTATGTCTATACGGTGAGAAGAGGTCTCACGGTCTCACGGGAAAGGATTTAACTTTCATCTTTATTTTATTTTATTTTTGCTTTTAATTTTATGTTAATGAATTGATTTTTTTTTTTTTTAAATGGTTTATTAGATTTCAATATACGAATGACCGGAATTGATCAGTCAGGCAACCGTAAACCCTGGATGATTGGACGAGCGAGTCATTAATTTCTTCCTCTACCCCAAACAAACTACGAAGGTTTCTAGTCCCGTTTCCTTTTCCGATTCATGCGAAGCTATGACGCCACCCGTGGGGCGGTTGCAACCAGACATAAACGGTCTTGTTCAATGATCCTTTGGATCGAGCTCACACCTTACGGTGGGGAGGAGACATGTTGCGCAGCAAACGAGAACCGCTGCTAGCGGATCCAATCCCTATCCGAGGTCTGGCACCGGACGGCACAACGGTCACAAATGAGATGATCTACTAAGTAGTCTGGCCCGGGGAATAAAGGAGGGGGGGCTTTCAAACTATATAAGAGTGCTAGAATCCGGTCTATCCATCGATTCACACTTCATCCATTCACCTAATTCTTTCTTCCACTGTACTCTCAGTAGTACCTGTGTCATTGTTCCATCAACTCAACCCTTTCAATATTAATCTTACCTGCCGCCATGTCGACCGACATCAAGCCTCTTCGCATCGTCGTGGCCTGCGATGAGGCCGGCCAGCCCTATAAAGAGACCCTCAAGGCCGCCCTGGAAAAGAACCCACTCGTCGAGTCGGTCCAAGATGTCGGGGTCAACTCCACCTCCGACAAGACTGCGTACCCGCACCTTGCCGTCGCCGGGGCAAAGCTGATCAAAGAGGGCAACGCTGACCGCGGGCTGTTCATCTGCGGCACCGGACTGGGCGTAGCCATCGCAGCCAACAAAGTTCCCGGCATCCGTGCCGTCACAGCCCACGACTCTTTCTCCGTGGAGCGCTCCATCCTGAGCAACGATGCCCATGTGCTCTGCTTCGGCCAGCGGGTCATTGGTATTGAACTCGCCAAGAAACTGGCCAACGAATGGGTGACCTACCGTTTCGATCCCAAGAGCAGTTCCGCCGCCAAGGTCCAGGCCATTTCCGACTACGAAACCGAGTTCGCCAAAGCGCAGTAGATTATTTTTTCTTTCAACGATGATTGCGAGCAACCCGTGCGAATGAATCCTTTTTGGTCTCACAATCGCGAGGTGTGTCTGTTCGGAACCATCCGACAAAGGGTGATTGCGTATTTTTATAACACTTGAGCGACTCAAAGCATATTTGGTGCAGGATAACTTGCTCAGAGCTCTTTGTTTTTATATTTGGATTTACTAAAACGAGTCAACGATACCACGAAGCGATAGGACTTGAATTTGGCCGATTTCTTTATACATATTTTTTTTTTTTTGTTTATTGTGAGATGATACTATAGGAATAAAAAGGTTAGGGTAGAGCCTAGGGTTTGTGTTGTCAACCGTAAAGATTACAGTAGAAGCACTCGGGATAAGTTCCCACAAGGGAAAATGATTTGCTGACTGATCTGTCATAACGGAGTTCTCCGCGAATCCATTTCCTTCGATGAATTCAATCTAACCAACTATTTGACAAACAATGTGATTTACCATGGCGTTGAATCCCCATCTGTATCCCGCTGCACAGACCAGATTGCATCGGTCCTGTCGTGGCCCTGAAACTCACGTCGATATTGTGGAAACACACTTGTATAGAACACTTTCAAATGCAGAACAACCTCGGCTTGTTTCTTTGAAAAGAAACACGGAACTGCATACAAAGACCTGGCAAACGATATTGTGCCACATCCGTTAGGCGTTCACATTCCCCATTGTCACTGACTTTTCTATATTCTATTCACTCTCTTGCTACACCTGTTCTTTCTACTTATTTCCGTCCACTTCTATCTTTAGTTGGACCCAAAAAATCGCCTTAGTTTCGGACAACTCTGTGGATCATCGGTAGAGCGCCCCACCTATTTTCCAACCGATAATCATTCTGTAATTCAACTTCAAACGAAAAAGCAAACCATCGGCAAACGGGGGAGAAACGCTCTATACCTTACTGGCTATCCGAGTGTTAGACTTTCCCACTGGAGCGATTTCCCGATCGGGTCTAGAGACCATGTCGTTCGAATTGAAGGAGAAGGGTAACCAGCTCTTCAAAGAGGGCGACTACAGCGGTGCCGAGGATCTTTATTCACAAGCGTGAGTTGCCTGAACCTGCTCTCGCTCACTTTTTGTTTTTGTTTTTGTACTCGCGCAGGCTGTAATGCCGTTATCCGACAAGTGACAGGCTAATGGCGAGCGGCCGGTAGGATCCACAAGAATCCGAGTGAGCCGACGTTCTTCACGAATCGGGCCCTGACTCGGATCCGGCTCGAGAAATGGGCGGGCGTGGAGCAGGATGCGCGCGCGGCGATCCAGCTGTACGGTCCGAAGAGCTCGACCAGTCTGAAGAGTTGCTGGTACCTGGCGCAGGCGCTGCTGGGGCTCCATCGGCCGCAGGAGGCCTATGAGGTGGCCATCGATGCGTACCGGGCGAGTCTGACGGCTAAGAGCGTGCAGACCGAGAACCTGTCCAAGTCGGTGCTGCGCGCGAAGCAGCAGATCTGGTCGCAGAAGGAGTCGTCGAGGCTGCGCGAGATGGACCAGACGCTGGCGAGCGTGGAGCAGCTGATCGAAGCGGACTTGAATCGCGCCGTCGCAGAGCTCCAGGGGCAACTGGACCGCGGCGATATCGGGCACATCGGATGCGTGGAAGACCAGAAAGCGCTCCGGGACGACGCTGAGAAGACTATTCAGAATGTGCGGGAGGCATTCCGCATCTCATCGAAAGGCGAAATTAAGCAGCGAGTACGTTCTTTTTCTTTTCCTTTCCTTTTCTTTTTCCTCGCTAACCTCGTCTAGGATGTGCCCGACTATCTGGTCGACGGGATCACGTTCGAGATCATGCATGACCCGGTCATGACCCCCTCGGGCAGCAGCTTTGATCGCATCGGCATCCAGAAGTATGTCGAGCAGGCGGGCGTCGACCCCATCACGCGGACGCCCATGACGGTGCAAGATCTGCGGCCCAACTACGCGCTCAAAGCGGCGTGTGAAGAGTTCCTGACCCAGAACGGCTGGGCAGTAGACTGGTAGATTCCTTCTTTGGTTTATTTATATGGTTCTACAGCTGTTATAGCGAGTACCTTAGCATAGTGCCTTAGCATAGTGCTTTAGCATAGTGGCGTTGGACATTCGGGTTTAAACATCTACTTTAATTCTATATATAAACTATATAAACAGTAAACAGAAGAAAACATAGAATAAAACATAGAATAAAAAGAAAACAGAAACAGGGTATGACAAAATCCCAACAAACCAGTAAAGAAACGTACCAAAATTACCCCACCAAAACTACCAAAACCGTGACAAAACCCCACTTAACCTTTTCCCCTCTCAACTTGTTCAACCACCTTCTATCCTCATCCTTATCCTTTATCCTTTCAAAGACAGAAAAAACTAAGAAAGAAAAAGAAAGAAAAAAGAAAGAAGAAGAAAGAAGAAGAAAGAAGAAGAAAGAAAAAATGTCCTTCGAACCCTTCTACACAGCCCTCTCCACCTCTCAATCCGGAGCCAAATACACCCCCGACGTGCAATCCGCCGCCTCCGGAATCAACCTCGATGTCCTGAAGACCGCCGTCCAGATCGTCCTGGCCGGAGGCGACGATGCCAAGGTCGAGGGCGACCAGGCTGTCGCTTTGAAAGCGGGGTTCGAGTTCGCGACGAAGTTGGTTAAGATGTTGGAGCAGGAGCCGGGTCAGACTGAGATGTTGACTGTATTTTCCCTCTTTTTTTTTTCTCTCCTTTTTTTCTCCTTTATTTTGGATTTGTTTGGATTTGTTTGGGTGTGCTTGAGTGTATGGTGATGATGGTTAATGGTGCTAATGGTTTATGCAGCTCTACAAGTATTTCAAGAAGAGTAGGAATGAGGAGCCTGCTCAGCCTTCTTTTTATCAGATTGAGGTTTGTCTTCTTTTTTTTCTTTCTTTCTTTTCTTTTTTTCTTTTCTTTTTTCCTTTTTGGGATGGTGATGGTGCTGACTTTTGTTAGTCTAAGTACAAGTATAATGCTTGGAAGGAAATTAGCCACATCAGCGATCAGAGAGCTCAGGCGCTCTATATTCAGACTGTCAACGAGTTGATTGTGAAGTTTGGGACTCGGGATTAGATCTCTGAAGAGTGTGGATTAAGGAGGGATATGGATATGGGAGGGTTATGAGTTACGAGATTATATCTCTAGTGCATATACATATGATGTTCTTTTGTCTCTAGTACTGGTGCTTGATTAGACGGTCCAGGTCTGGCCGAGCCAGTCGGGTTCCGTGTGGGAGGCTGTCGCGCACCAGGGTGCATCGTCTTCCTTGTACGGTGTCAGCGGGAGGTCGTAGGGCATGCGCAGGCCGATCACTCCATCCACTGAGTCTGTCGTGCTAGGAGGACAATCAGCCTTGAAGGTAGGCACCATCGCAGCAGCCGAGTAGAGCTGCGGCCACACGACCACCCCGATCTCGTAGCTGCAGATGCGCACCTCCCCCGCCGCATTCACGGCCGCTCCCCACGCCTGCGTAGACAGATTCGCCGACGTCACCATAGCCCAGTCGACAGAGTCCATCTTCTCATCGCAGAACCGGATATACGATTTAACATGCGGCGCTGCCCGTCTCCGCCCCGCGTCCTGCTTCCCCGCGTCAGACTCACGATCCCCCGCCCAATGCGCCAAATACGGCCGCATATACTGCAGCTGCCTCTGCTGCGCCGCACTCTGCACCTTCATATGAATCGACCCGCCAGACCCGTACCCGTTCAACGACCGCCGGATCTCATCATCCGTCGGAAAAACAATAGACATCGTACACGGAGCCGGAGCCAACGCATCCAAAAACACCCTGAGCCACTTATCCGTCTGACCCAGCGACGCAACCGACGACATCTACACTATCAGCACACATACACACCCAGCTTTCCCAAGCCCA